>JARJHM010001185.1:0-56509 GCA_033356055.1 Carex pumila | reverse complement strand
ATTGAAACAACTAATATCTGATCTAGTAGCTAAAGATAACGCTTTATGTGTGTAAAGTTCGTAGGTTTGATAGATATTTAAAGGTGAAAAACTTGATTTTCATATCTACCTTAAAAAATGTAGTTAGGTTGTAATACACAAGTAATTATAATCACACATGTTTGAAATTTCCATCATAGCTAGGTTTCTAAGTGAAATTTGCTAATGTTTGTTTAGAAAAATATTCAAAGTTAATTAGTATACTATTAATGTTGTACAAAGAATGTTGGCTGTGTTCTATTTGGATTCATAAATTTAGCAAAAAAAAGAAAGAAAGAAATTATGTAGAATTAAAAATTATTTTGATTAAGGATGTCTCCTTCATCCTGTTGATTACGTAAAAGTACCAAATTCAAAGCACAATAGTTGCTCATTCAATTTGAATTTGATGTATGTTTTGCAATAAACAATTGTTGAAAGAAATGATCAAGAAATGGATAGAGCATGATCATATACTTGTAATTCTAATTAAATAATATTCTATAGCTGGAAACTATTGTATGAATGACATTAATTTATATTTCAAAAGTTTAAAGCATTTTTTTAAACTAATATATGATTTTTAAACTATATAAAATAAAATTATCTATTTGACTATTTCGCTTGTGATTTCTCCTTTTTCTCTCTCATTCCAATTATTTAATAGGCTTTATGAAATATCAATTAAAGAGCCTACAACAACACGGGGGCTGCTAAGGGTTTCTAATAATTTCAGGACCCACATTACAGTGTACAATGTTCAACGGATTTAATGAAAGGCCATGCTGTTAATTGTCTACAGAATGTCATCTCCGGTAAAAGAAATGCTTCCTCCTGACTATAAATTCAAATTTGAAAATTGGGAGTATTTTGTATTAGCAACACAGACAATTGCTCAGAAAAATAAAATTAATAAAAAATATAGATACATTTTGTATAATTTAAGGAAAAAAATGTATCATTTTTGGCAAAAATTATTGACTAATTTTCAAATTGCACCAAATTCAATACATGATCTATTAAGTTTTGACAAACTTTGATATGAATTTGACTGAAGATATATATCAATTCTCTTCAAAATATGTCTATTTTTTGTCAAATAACCATCATTATTGAGGTACAAGTTTTGGAGATTAAAAAAAAAAAAAATTAAAGTGGGAGCCAACAAAATTTAATTAGTTCGTACAAAGAGCACTTTGCAACCGCCTTCTTATCTAAAAAGGTGTCAAATAATAGCTTAGATGCAACATTTAATGAAACCTAAATTTGTACATGCATTATTGTACTTCTTTTTTTGGTTAAAATTTAAGTTGTTACAACTCATGCATTAGCGTCCTACCGAAATTTTTTTAGTTACCTCCTTGAAATTTCAAAATTCTGACATTATCATCGCTTTTAGAAATTTCAGAACTGAAAACTAACAAAGACCCAATATGTACATCATTTTCAGTGTGTGCGCAAACCATGTTTGCGCATGAAAATAAAGAGTTCCAAACACACATAACAGAACAAAAATATAGAAAAATACATCAATTTGGTGCGCACACTGGGTCTACGCATGCACACAAAGTTAGTACGCAAATCCACTCTGTATTTGTGTCAAGTTTTGAATTTTTCTAAAAGCGGTGGTAATCTCATAATTTTGAAATTTCAGGGGGTAACTAAAAAAATTTCGGTGCTTCATATGTGTGAAGAACTAAGTAATAAAATATATTTTTTTAAAATTAATAAAAAGGGCGGCAAAACGTGTTTTTCAAGTCTGAATCTACCAAGTCAAAGTTCGGCAATCATAGAACCGATTTTTTTAAAAATACCCATTCAAAAAAATATTTTATTAAAAATAATTAGATTTCAGCCAAATTTTTAAAAATATCCAAACTGCGGATTTTTTCCGCTGCCCGGAATTTTTATTCCAGGCTGCCGAAAAAAAAAAAAATTTCTTTCCGACCATGGATATTTCCCGCAGCCCGGGTTTTTTTTTTCTTTTTAGAATTTGGATTTAGGAAAATAATGTTTTTTTGAAATTTTTTGTCTAACTTTGCACCTCTGATTAACATATCAAAACACCTCCAAAAAACATGAAAATTTACCGACATGTATTCTTGATTTCATAGAACAAGACTATGAAGTTTCATACAAAAACTCAAAATAGAGCGTGAGATATCGGCTCTCAAAAATTGCCCGAACTGCTGAAGGAGTGCTTCTGAGCTCAACTTTGCACCTCTGGTTAACATATCAAAGTACCTTCAAAAATCATAAAAATTTACCGACTTGCATTCTTAACTTCATAGAACAATAATGTGAAGATTGGGAGTATAAGATAACAAAACAATACACCTTCAAATAATCCTTTTTTTTTGGGGGGGGCATGAATTTTTTTCGCGGTCCGGAATAAAAATTCTAGGCCGTGAAAAAAATCCGCGGTTTGGGTATTTTTAAAAATTTGGCTGAAGTTTGGTTATTTTTAATAAAATATTTTTTTGGGTGGGTATTTTTAAAAAAATCGGATCATAGAACTAGGGGTGAGTAAATTGCTCATAACTCGTGAGCCGCTCATAACTCGCTCACTAAATGCTCACTTGAACTCGCTCATTTATCCGCTCACTTAAACTCGCTCATTTATTAAATGAGCGAGCATGAGCATGCCCCAACTCGCTCATAACTCGCTCATTTAAAATTTGCCACATCTAATCCCACCGCCAGATTCAATCCCAAATATTCATAGGTTATACATTTATTTATTTTTTTAAACAGACGCCTCAAAACAGTGTGTTGTTGTTAGTTTATGTTTTTGGATTTATGTTGGATTTTTATTAGTGCTGCTTTAGTTTTTGTTGATTGTTGTTTGTTGATGCTATTGTTAGTTTATGTTGTTATTATTATATTTTTGTAATACCGTTGATTTTTTTGTTATTATTTTATTTAATTGAATTATGACAATTTATTAAATTTTAGTACTCATAATTCGTGAGCCGCTCATAACTCGCTCATTTAAAACTCGTTCATTTCCGACTCGCTCATTTATCCGCTCGCTCATTTATTAAACGAGCGAGCACGAGCATACTCTAATTCGCTCATACTCGCTCATTACTCACCCCTACATAGAACCATATATGAACACACAAAAAAAAAAGATTAAATTTATAGTAGTGGCTATCTGCAACTAACGCATACTTAACGTGGAATTAAAGGTACCCATAAAAGTGTGCAAAAAGTCTTCCAATTTAATTATTCAACGGTAAGATATGTTGTGCAACTTTTTAGACATACAATATGTATAAATAATGTGGTGCAAACGGATAATATTCATCCATTTATATCTCAAAATTAGATACCGATATTTGTATATATGTGCGGATACAAATATGATTTTAAATTTTTATTATTTGTATCTAAATAATAGATATTTAATTAGATAAATATTATTAATTTTAGTATTTTTTTAATAATATTTTATATATTTTTAATAAATAATGGTATTGAAAAATGAATATCCTATATGTATCCCGGTATCTGTTTAATAGTTATTCCGTATCCGTCTAATATTCAATGTATCCGCATTTGAAATATAAAAAATAGATATGATTTTATCACTATCCGATCCATTTGCACCGTAATAAAGATGCATGCACCTTGGATAAAATAATTAAAGAAGAAAAAAAAAAAGCTGTAGTACTTGCCTGGAACTTAATCAACCTACAAATCAGATTAGATTGCATTAATATATATATCACTCATTATAAAAAATAAACTAAGCATGTCTACTCTTCAAAGACAAATATATTAACAGTTATATCTTCTTTTTTTATATGGCAAACATGTCCACCACTTGTATCACTGTTTGTCACAAAAGCCATTTTTTGAAAAAACCGGAACTTATCAGACAATTAATATTTTATTTGTTCTTGGAGTACTAAACCAACCTTGATTCAACCAAATATTCAATTAACAAAATATATTTTATTTGTTCTTGGAGTACTAAACCAGCCTTGATTCAACCAAATATTCAATTAACAAAATATCCTGCTCCTGATCCACCCAACAAGGTGAACCGAATCTAGCAATAAAATCATAAAAGAATAATCCTTGATTGGATTCTATGCCATTTTTATTAATTAAAAAAAAGAGATCTGACTTGGGACTTGTGTAATTATTATTATAATTTATAGAGGGGTCTTCTTGTAAATAACCAAGCAGAATTTCAAATTTTAGTCGTGGGACCCACATTTGATATATCCAATAAAATGCATATGCTCTCCAAAATATTCTTTGTACCCCAATCATAGATAGATTCCCATCCTCTGAAGAAATTACAAATTTTATAATTTCTCTATTGCATGTACAAATGTTTGCATGTAGATTGTATGTCACTGAAAGTGGGTCCCATCATACAACATCTTAAACTAAAAGTGTGGGACCCACTTTTAAGGAACATACAACATCTTTTGATTCTCTTTATATGAAATAAAATACCCATAGTCTAGAAAACGGTCAACATCTTAAACTATCTTTAATTCTTTGTTCCCCAAAATGCCCCTCTTATGCCCCCCTCAACATCTGAACCGTCAAAAGGTCGTCAAATTGTTTTGGTAGCCAACTTCTGAGACCGGAGAACAAAAATCAAATAGTGTTTATTTTGTCAAACTCCGGCCATTTTTTTAATACCTCCAGAAAAAAGAAAATTTTAAAAATGTCCTTGTCATCTACTTTTTTTTAAAACTGTCATGACCGCCAAATCCACGGGCAGCCCAATAAACCCACTAGACCGCCCTATGTAGAGGCGGACCAGTCCACTAACGGACCACTCCTTACAGAGACAGTCCTCTATTTTTTTTTTTAGAGATATTAATATTTTAATTTAAATAATTTTGTGAAGAAAAAGTTTTATTATTTAGATTGTATGTCAAAAAAATAAGACATTTGATATGTTTATGAACTTATGTTGTAACTCTTTACTACGATTTATACAAGATATGCGCATGATAATCAAATCTGCAGCTCACATGCATTGTTTTAACTTTTGTCAAATCAACGTTTTACTTTCGTCAAATCACCACTCAAAAAAATAAAAGAGCAAACCGGAACACCACACTCAAAAAATCTATATCTTATGGGACCTGAGGTGCAATTTATATGGACTGTCCAGATTAATTCTTTGCTGAAATAGATTCAATGTTTTAAGAAAATATAAGAGTATGTTTCAAGATGCGTGCCAAGTTAAAAAAAACGGTTCAGATTTTATAATTGAACCTTAGATATCTAGAGATCTGAATTCCACACTCAATAGAGCACTAGGCAAAGGTCGACACAGGTATAGTGTAATGCACTAAAAACATTAAATTTGACATTTGCTAGTAAATCAGCAAGTATGGATTGATATAGGGGCTAAACTGCAAAAATGATTATACCAGCATGTAGAGCATTAAAAAATACACAGAATTGACATAAATTTTAATTTATTTGAATTTTTCTACAATTAGTTATGAATTTCCAAAGTTTAGCTTTTGAAAAAACTTTAAATAGCCATAACTTTGGCTAAGAAAGTCGGATTTGCGCATATAACTACCTATAGGAAAGGGGGGGAAGAGACGGTTTTCGTTTAGTGCCTAAAAAAACATCATTTAGTGCCTCAAAAAAACATCGTTTAGTGACTCAAATACTCTGTTTAAGTTTTCATTCAATGGTAAATGTATAACGATCAGTATTTTATTAAGTCAACAGCCTAAGATTATTCAAGAATTATTCATATAATTATTTAAAAATATATTTACTATTTATTGTGTTCGTTTATCTATCTCCGAGCAAATGGTATATGTTGACAATAATCAAATAATCCAATTATTCTCTAAAAAAAAATGAAGTTGACATCATTGATGCAATCTAACCATATTTCCTTGTGTATATTTGAATAAAATAAATTATTAAGAATCAAGGCCAAGTCCTTAATTAGTGTTATCTTTAGACTTGTGATATCCAACTAACAAATCAAATTAAAGTTATAAAGAGTTACGACATCTCACTCATAAATATATCAAATGTCTTGTTTTTTTGATATACAAGAAAACTTTTTCTTTACAAAATTATTTAAATCAAAATATAGATTTCTCTAAAAAGAAAAAGAAGAAGACCGCCCGGCCCCCAGGCGGTCTAGTCCCTAGTAGACCGTCCCTGGCTCGGACGGTCTGCAAGAGGATCTGGGCCGCCTGTGGACCTAACGGTCGGGACAATTTAAAAAAAACAAGATGCAGAGATAGTTTAAAAAAAGTGGCCTGTCAAACTCTCAAGTCTCAATCATTACAAGAAGTGAATGATTGCTTTTATTATTATTATTATTATTATTATTATTAAAAAGCACATCATTAAAAGAGGTACAATGTTAAAAGTTTATTATTTAAACAATGTAATATTGAATTTACAAAAAAAAAAATGATTCATGGATATTTGTTGTTATACTCGTTACAAAACATTTAGACTAAAACTATAATTACTAAGCTAATTAATTTGAAGCTTTTGTCATTTAGACTGTAATTCGGGCATTCAGTCATTATGGTAAACAAAATAATATTCTTCTCATGTTAAACTTATTATATCATAATACAATATATATTTTGTTAACAAAACTTAATGTCCAATATAATCATATTTTAAACCAACAAATACCAACAAAAAAAATATTCCTCTCAACAATATATGTGGTTCTAAACTAAGCACATAAAAAAAATGAATATATATAATTATCTGTATTGATCCGTATCCAAACATCCACAAATAGGTATCCGAAAATCTAAAGAAATACAGATATAAATAATTATTTGTTTGTATTCGCAAATTATATGTATCCGAATATTTAAATACGCAAAAATTTAAATACGGATCTGGATACGAATAACAACAGAATATCCAATCCATTTGTACCCTGCACGCCAGTAAAACACAAATATTTAAATATATTTATTCAAGATCAAATTAGTTAATTTTTTCTATAAAACAATCATGTTTTTATCCATGAGATGAAGAATAAATAATTTACAATATTTTAATTAAGTATTTTTATGTACAATGTGGGGGGGGGGGGGGGGGGGGGGGTTGGCAAAAAAGCTCGTGGCTCATGGATCGCTTGTTACTAGTATCTGACTCGCTTGCTAACAATTCGTTCGTTAGTGAACTGAACTATTAACGAGCCAACTTATAACTATCTCGATCCAAAATTAGCAAGTTTGAGTTAAAGCCTAACTTGCTTGGGCGAGTATGAATTTGTGTGAATTTAGCATGTATTCATTTATTTTGTGAACTATGTCTGTATAAATTTAGAGATTTAGTATTTTAGTATGTATGAATTTAGTTACAAACTTAATTTATGATATAACTTTATAGTATATTATCTAGGACATGACTAAATTGCTGCCGGCAGCATTTTAGCTGGAGGTGCTGCCGGGGCTTTTTTTATTTTGTGATGTCCAAACAATAAATCCAAACCGTTAGGTGTTTAACCTATACTATAATATATTTGGAGACCAAATTTTACATTTTTTGGAATTTTTTTACTAAATAATAAGTTGGTTCTGCAGAAATTTACTGAAATCAGCAGTTTTCAAACTAGCTTAATAAATAGTAAAACAATTTCAAAAAAATATAAAATTTGATCTCCAAGTAGATTATAATATAGATTAAATATCTAATGATTTATATTTGTTATTTGGATATCACAAAAATAAAAAATGGCGGCAGCACCTCCCGCTAAAATGCTGTCGGTAACAAATTAGCCAGTCCCCACTATGTAATACATTATAGCTTTTGATCTACAAACTTTTACGAGTTGGCTCTCGACTTATTCATTGTCAAAACAAACGAGTTACAAGTCAATTTTTTAATTCAAATTCAAATATTAATTCACTCATGACTTGTTGATTATTAAAACGAGTAAATCATGAATTTGATATAGCTCGGACCAAGCTCGCTCGTAGTCAGCACTTAAATTTATTCACTATCACATAAAAAAAAAAAAATTCACTATCACATAAAATATTTTCGAAGGCAGGTAGGAGAGAGAAGGGGGGCAATTTGGGTAACTTGAACGGGAAGAAATCAGCAACAGTGCCTTTTTAGTCAAACGAGGAACACTCACATTAAGGCAAAAATATAATTTTTGTACAGGCGTCAGGCGGAACTGTAGGCGGGGCAAATAGGTAATTTACTTGGATCCGAAAGAAAGAAACGCGGATATGCAACTGGCGACGCAACGGCTCCAACCCAACTCGGTACTTCTTCTCCCCTGTAGTAACACAAATTTCATGTTTCAATTTATACCGTCCGATCTGCTCCAGCACGAATATTAAACTCAATATTTTATCAGGACTATGATCGAACGGTCCTGATATAACGTCAAAGTATAGGGTACTCCAGAGGGACCGCAATCTTAAATCAGACTGCAAGTCACTGCATAGACGAAAAGGAGGAGAGATATTTTAGTATAACGTAAATTTGAGTTTAAATCATGACCGTCCGATGTACTGTAGAAAGAATATCAAAACGCAAAATTTTTGAGGTTCATATCCAAACGCAAAATTTTTGAGGTTCTTGAAATAATCCTTACTTTAATAAGACGACAAAGACAAACAGGAGGAGAAACGAAAAAAGAAAAAAGAACACAAAAACCAACTACCAGGTCCTCTTTCTATAATTCTATTCTTCCTCCTTTCTCGCCTCCGACCTCTCTCTCTCTCTCTCTCTGTTCATCTCTTCTATTGGACCAAACCCTAATTGTGGTAGGGGAGGAGTAATGGGGACGAAGAACATGGCTGCGGCCATGGGCACGGCGGTGCTTCTCTACCTGGTGCTAAGCGGAAGGTTATCTGTTGAAGATGCCGAGGAGAGGAGGCTATTGAAGGAGGCCGGTAAGAGAACACGGATCGAAAGGAAGGAAAAGAAGGAGAAAAATAAGAAGAAGGACAAAGGTAGATATTTTTGAGTCCCTTAGAAAGTTTTTATTTGCAAATGAGCCCCTGTAAAGGACTACACTTTATGTAAAGTTGGTGCAAACGTGTACCTTTTGTATTTACCAGTAGAATACTTTTTGAGTTCTTCCTCTTTCGTTTTCATATCTATCCCTTGAAGAATTTTTTATTTGCAAATGAGCCCCCATAAATGACGAGACTTAATGTAAAGTTGGTGCAAACATATACTTTTTGCACTTTTGACTTCATTTTACCTAACATCAGCTAATTTTTTGTATCATAATAGATATTTGTCTAGGATAGAAATTGGGTTTTTAGAAAACTCTGATTTCGACTTGGTTTTTGTCTCTTGTATGACATTGTATTTACCAGTAAAATTCTTTTTCTTAAGAACAAGCTATTCATTACTATATGGCTATGCACTTGTAGTTGTAGTAATACGTTATACTCAATTTTTCACCTGGTATGTTTTTTAGAGGACCTTGGTTTGAAACTTTGAATATTGAATTTGCAATTCACTAATTCATTTAAATTTGCAATTAAGTACTGAAACAAGAACAGAAAGAGGATCACAAATAGATTAAAATATGTTGAACCAATCAATTTGACCTTAGCCTCAGTGCATATCAATCGGGATAACCCAGAATTTTATGGTTTATATATCACTAGAAGCCGATGAACCTCAACTGATTCGAGGTGACCATATGTTGACGGCAATTTCTGTTATGATCCAGTGAAGTGGCCAGAGAAGCCACCTGTTAATTTTGGGCAGGCTTTGGGGCAAGCATCAAGGGCTGTAAGGTACACTTGGAAACAAACCCTGGGCAAATGGACACTTGGTGAAATTGCATTTGGCATCAAGTATTATATGAAGCAACAGGTACGTAACAATTCCTTGAGAAAATTTAATTGAAAATTTAATTTAAGTGTTCTGTTGTATGCATGATGCTTGATATATATATAAAATTATTTCAGGGAAATTTGCAACATGAATACACAGAAGGGAACAGCATACTGCTGGGGCATGACATGGCAAAAGAACTGGTATATCTCTTGAGACATTTAAAGCTGTGCATGTTCTTCTCGAAGAAGCCATACAAGGTGTTCATGGAGCACGGCCAGTATAGTGATGATGATGTTCTTGTCAAGAAGCACAAGGCGAGGGTGCGTAAGTATCATCATGCCTCTTTATTTTTGCCTATACCAACTACCAGCTGTTCTAGGGATAACAGCATAGCATGTCTTAGTAATTTCTTTAGCTGATAAGAGGTTGTTGACATAAAGGTTAATTTGTTATGATGGAAATTACTTGGTAATTTCTTTTAACAATGGAAAATATTGATGTTCAGCTGCTGAGGCCATCGTTCACGGTAGTGCGAGATGGTGATACAAAATGCTTCCTTCTTCTGATCCGTGGGGCCATCAGCGTCAAGGAACGTCTGACAGCTACTACAGGAGCAGCAGTGCCATTCCACCATGTAATGATGCATGATGGGGCCGTGACAAATGTTGTCTTGGGCCACGCACATTGCGGCATGGTCGCAGCGGCACGTTGGATTGCAAAATGTGCGGTCCCCACTCTGACTGACGCCGTTCGGCAACATCCTGACTACAATGTCAAGGTAATTTTTGTCTGTTATGTCTCCCTTGTATTTTAAATAATAAAATAACCTGTTTATTTATTTATTTTTTTTTTGTGTTCATTGTTTTGATATATTAGATTATTGGGCATTCAATGGGTGCTGCTATTGCATCAATTCTAACATACATTCTTCGTGAGCATAAAGAGTTGTCGTCATGTACATGCATTGCATATGGTTCAGGTAACAATTTCTATCTTTTCTCTATAAATATGTACTCTTTTACAACAAAATGTGAACATTTACCCAAATAATACATTTGTGAAGATGCTTAACTAATGTATTGTATTCATCTGTTTTAGCTGCTTGCATGACATGGGATTTGGCCGAATCAGGCAAGGATTTCATCACTACACTTGTGAATAGAACTGATGTCGTGCCTTCTTTTTCTTTAGTCTCGGCCGCTCAGCTGCGAGCTGAGGTACTACCATTCTTTCGTTTTTATTTTTTTGTTTCATCACTAGTTTTTTTAAATGGTCTTTATATAACTTTTCTGGTGTTGGGTACCTAGGAAATTGTAAATTGTATTTTTTTCACAAGGGTGCCTTGTACATGCTTTGATTATAATTATTGATTTGTATTTTGTCAACATAGGTGGCAGTTTCATCATGGTTGACCGATCTGAGGGATCAGATCCAACACACGAGATTTTTAAACCTTGTGAATCGCTCCGTGGCATTTATGAGGTCTCATGTACCTTTTGTCTCCCACCCTCACTCCAAAGTTGTAGATGCTAACATGCTTGTTAAATCTAACGAGGTTTTCTCTCTTTAACTGCCTATATATTTTATATTTGATTCTAAAAGCATCATAGAAAGAAAAATGATTTTAAAAATACAATTGAACCAACCAGCACTACCTAGGGTGTAAACAGGTACAAAATGGGTTGGGTGGAAGCATTTTCATACCCATGCCCGTTAAGTGAATGTATAAAAAATGTTAGCTTCACCCGTACTCGATAAGGAAACAAAAATAAAACCTTAGCCATACCCGTTTTTAGATATATACATAGGACATGAATAAAACTATATCATATCATGCATCATCACCACATAAACATATATCTGTATAGATAATTTTATTTTTAATAATTACCGTATAAAGAAACGGGTATGAAATAGTCTTTATCCATACCCTTACCAGTATCCAATAAACTAACGAAACCTGTACCCGTCTTTATTATATGGGTCGGATAAAGGGTACCATTAACACCCCTAGCACTACCGCTAATTTAGCATGCACATACTGGTACTACAAGGGACCAAACTGTTCCTAAGTTTCTAATATTAAATTTGGCACTTGCAGGCCCAAATTGCGGATTTGAAGGAAGAAGAAGTACATTCAACCGAACAGAAGAAAAATCATCCTCTCTCTTGCTTCCCTTGCATGACCTGGCAAACTCGCGGCCTCACCTCTGCCAGCTCAGCATCTCCAAACCCTGCAAGCACCTCTCAAGTAGCACTCCACAATAACAACACAGCCATCACCGAAGGTGAGTTGATCACCAATAACTCTGCGCTGATAGCGGATCTGATTGCCAGCTGCTCCGGGTCCACAATTCCTGATTCTGAATCCGAATCCGAATCAGAAGTAGAGATAACAAGAGAGCCAAAGGAATTACCAGAAAACAGAAAAATGCAACTGGAGTTGCTTGCTGATGCAAATTTAGACTTATCAGCTGAGGAGCCTCAGATGTTCCCTCCTGGAAGGATATTGCACATGGTTGTGCTTCCAGCACCTGAGCGGGACCCAGCATCATCAGAGGCAGGACCCATTGTTAATGAAGAGGAGTTGGTTGATATTTACGAGACTCCCAGAGAATTTTACGGTAAGATAAGGTTGGCAAGGAGCATGATAAGAGACCATTACATGCCGAAATACATAAAAACCTTGCAAGTATTAATCGACAAGTTTCCAAAGCAAGAACTAGAAACAAATTTGTAGCATTCTACGGGTTTATGTGTATAAAATAATTAAAGAAAGAACATTATTAATTTCCTTTATTGTTGTACATATCACGACCCAGATATTCTTTTTTAGTTTGTTAGATTGTGCATTTTAACTTTTTGTTTGGGTGTTCATAGTTTGAGTTGTATAACTCATTGGAAGGTTTTTTTATAACCCAAGTGTATAATTAAATGACTGGAGTCTCTCTAAATAATTGTAAATTATTATATTAATGTAATTTGTAATTTGAAGGTGGTTCTAATTTCGTTAAGGATTTGAAAAATTGTTATTATTTTGACATTTTTCTTCATATAATCTAGTGAAATATACACAACATCTTGGTTATTGTTGCCTTGAATGGTATATTTATTGAATCATGGATCAGTTTCGATTTATTTATCAACTATAGAAAGGTATATATAAATGAATAAATTGAAATATGTTTTGGGATTTAATAAAGTATAAGAAATTGCAATTCAACTAGAATTGTAACTAAACTATCCGAACTGTCGCCTGACAATTTTAAATAGTTTTACTTCAGTACACCCCATCTTTTGTTAATTATTCTAACCAGTGTTGTAAATAAAGGTATGCGGTTGTCGGAAGGATGGGATATCACAAAGCGATTAATCAGTATGCGGCCGATTAATCGGAATTATACAGATAATTTAACATTTTTATTAAATTTATGTATATATATCATAATTTATTAAAAATAATTTATTTAACTCATTAAATTTATCAAATAAACTTAATTTAACTTAATTTCATTATTATAACATGATACTACACTTACAATTTTTTAACGTACAAGTACTTTACATGTGTCAATAACACATTTATTTAATGAAAAAATAAATTAAAGATTTAAAGTTTTTTCAAATGCTAATAACATATTATGTGAAAGAAAAGAAACATTCCAACAAAAAATCACTAAATTTAGTTTCTACTAACAACTTAGTTTCATAAATGAATATGTCGTACTAATTGAAAAAAAATACATCAATAATTAGTAAGAAAAAATATGATAAATAAATAGAAGAAGAATTAATCAATTTTAAAATAAGAAGAAAAAACATATATAAAAAATATTGAATGTATGTCTAAGCACAAATAAAGCTACAATACATAATTTATAAAACTTATTTCACACACTATCACATAAAAAAAAGATTCAATGTGAAATTTTTTTTTTGAAAAAAATAAAAAAGGGAATAAAAAGCCGATTAATTGGAAAAAATGGTCGATTAATTGGAAAAATCCACAAAATGTACTCCGTTAAGTGTATTCGTGATGGTTTGGCCGCCATTTCCGATTAAATGGCCTATTAATCAACCGTTAAGACCATTTTTTACAACAATGGTTCTAACTGTTGAATTACTAAGGATTAATATTTAGAATAATTATTTTAGTCAAGATTCTAAATAGCGTTTATCGCGTCATAGTGGGGAGCCTCCAAAAAAAGCTATAGCGAATAACGACGCTATAATGAAAGCTATTCCAAATAGCGTTTTTAATTTTTATAAAAATTATATTACATATTTGTACTAAATATCAACATTATTTAGTCTCATAGAACAATAAATAATATCAAATTGATTAAAAAATTATAATATTCATATTGAACAAATACAAAGTCCAAATTGCGACTCAAAATATTTATAGTAATACTAATATCATAAATTATCGATATTTTTCTATTTAAAATATCTTCAACATCATAACATAATTTATCTTTTTTCTATTTAAATTTCAAAATAACCTAGAAATTGAAAAGAAAAAAAAATCATACTTCTAGTAAAATAAGCAGATGATTCTTGAAGAAATTCTTGTTAGTCTCTAAAATTTTCATAATTTAGCAATTATTTATTTGATTTATTATTAGTTAAAAAAAAACCAAGAGCAAAATGAAAAAATTATTATAGTGGACTTGAATTTGATATAATGTAACATTCATCAAAATTAAATAATATCTTCACCATTTATTTATTTTTAAAGCTCATATAAATTGAAAAAAAAAGAGCAAATGTTGTATAGCGTGCGCTATTTGTGCTACACGCTATACGCTATAGCGTCTGTAGCGCAAATAGCGTGTTTTAATGCCATAGCATAGCGTTTGGTCTCCAAAACCACTATAGCGGCGCTATATTTAGAATTGTGGATTTTTTTTGCAATGTCCACAGAAATTCCACATTTACTTTTCGGTGCCCCCTTGAAGGTTGAATGGGGTACTGTTATCAGTTCCCTAATATTTAATGCGGAAAATTTAAATATTTAGTTTTGATATTTTGATTTTTTATATATATAATTTTTGTTCGTGAATTGTTAATAATCTTGTTGTTAGACATTTTAATAAGTTATTATTGATTTGAATAGATTGATTGTATTCCATTGAAAAAGTAATAAAAATGAAAATATAAAAACTCTCATTAACCCCGCTCTGATCGCCGCACGAATTAATTATTTCTAATAACATGCACAATGTTACAGCCAAGCTACATGAAAATATACAAAAAAGAAGGAAATAGAAATACTCAACCGCAGTTTTCTGCTACGAAACTGACCATACAAATAGATAGTTCCTACTGCTTTGATGCAAGTAGGAACGAATAATTCGTGTGTTTAATATACAGAGAAACAGGCCCAACCCAAATCAGGGCCCAAATAATCAATAAATATCTGAAAAGAAGATATTGGAGGGGTATATACATAATTTCACCCTTAATCATAAACGTGTGGTAGTCAATTCAATTCCTACCATGGAGGGCTTACATTATTATCCTTTGCAGCATGTATGTGGTGGCCAAGGATCTGATTCAATCAATCTGTTGAATCTTCAACAGTTCAACTTCTAGAGATTGGTGTCGCTTGACCTCTACACACCACTCCCAATATTTCCCACATTATCTTCTCATTTCCTACCATTTTCTTTCCAATTTTCTGAACTTGCTTCAACTCTCTCCAAAACTTGTTTCAAAATTAAGTGATCTAGAAACCCCAAAAAAAAAAAAAAAAACATTTAGCGATCCAACTTTACTTTAACCATGGCTGAGGCGGCTGTTCTAGCCTCCTTAGGGTGGCTGGTTTCCCCTTGTTTAACAAGTTATTCAACAAAGCGTTTGACCATCTCGGCAGCAACATCGACGAAAGAAGGAAGATACTTGCAGCCACAGTACTTCCCTCTCTGGCGATTGAGAAAGCTGAAAAGAGTGCCAAAAAAGGACATGCTAGTGGACTGGCTCAATAGGCTCAAGGGTGCTTACTATGAGGCTGAGGAAGCAATCGATCTATTCGAGTATGAAAAGCTTAAGAAAAAGGTAAAGGAAGAGAGGGGAACCAAACATGTACACCAGAAGTTTTTAGATAAATTATCCCAGAAAAAAAACATGCTAATTAAAGGGTTGTATAAACAAACTCATAGAAATTGCAAAGGAGACCAACGAATTTCGTGATTTGTTAGAGGTCCAAGAAAATGCTAGTGGTAGTTATGCTAATAGGGAAACGGTCTCAGAGCCTCCTGGTAAAGATTTTGGTCGTGAGGTTGATAAAGAAAACATAGTCAGGTTACTCACGAAAAATCCTGTAAATTCTGAGCCTGAACCAAGCACTAAACCAGCTATCTCTATAATTGCCATTACGGGCCGTTCTGGTATTGGGAAAACTACCCTTGCCCAGTATGTTTAGAAACATATGGATGGACCTGAGCATTTGGTTTTCGTGTGTGGGTGCACGCCCCTCGTGAATTTAATGCCAGTGATGTGTGATTAAGAACATGATAGAAATCATAAAGGCAAAAGAAGGTGCTCGTAACGATAATCCCTTTATATCTCTTGAAGCCCTTTCAACACAATTAAGAAGCATGTTAGGGTCTAAGAAACTTCTACTTGTGTTAGATGATTTTTGGAGTGATACTGAAGATTTTGTTACACAATGGGAGAATTTCATTGGTTTCTTAAGTAATTGATCACCAGGGAGCAAAATACTACTTACAACTCAATCCAACCTTGTCGGTGTTACGGAAGTAGATACCTGTTATTTACAAGAGATAGAGAAGGATAGATTTTTTGAACTCTTTATGCATTATGCTTGGCCTAACAATTCTCAATTGAAAAAAGAGGAATTTGAAGAATTAGGTCGAAAAATATCTGTTAAACTAAAAGGAGATTGCGGTGCAGCAAAGCTAGTTGGTCATCAATTGAGTGGAAAACTTGACCTAAGGCATTGGGAGAAGTAGCAGAAAAAGATTGGTTGGGAGATAACATGAAAGCAAGGATTTGGAGCTATTAGCAGCTGCCTTTGGATCTCCAACGTTGTTTTGCAATATGTAGCTTATTTCCAGAAGGCTTTTAGTTGCCAAGTTCATTTTTAATTGATTTATGGATGTCATTAGGTTTTATCAGGCAAATTAATAAGCAAGAAAGATTGGAGGAGATTGGTTGGAATTACTTGCATGAGCTCGTATCGAGGTTTTTTATTGATGAAGTTGTAGATAAGGTGAAAGGAATAGTATTTTATAAACTACATGACCTGCTTCGTGATCTCACAGAGCAGGTTCAAGGTGATGATTTCATCAGAATAGACTCCACTAATTCCAAAAAAATTCCTTTCAACAAAAGTGACATGTTATCTAGAAGTGAAAACATTCGCCACATTCTTTTACCCTCAAGCATGATAGACGAATTAAAGGAAACATTATGCCTCATGAAAAATATACGCACTTTTTTTGTGCTACATAATGGTTGTTTGGTCCCAAAGAAAGTACTACAATAGATATTGAAACACATGGAAAAACTGCGCGTGTTAAATGTTTTTCATTGTGCTGATTACATGCCAGACTTTATTGCCAATTTAAAGCATCTTTGTTACCTGGAATTTCATTGCTCTCAACCTATTAAGAAACTTCCTGATTCCATATGCAAACTTTAACACCTCTAGAAGCTTGTCATGCAAAATTGTGAATCCCTACCCAAGAATTTTTCTGAGCTTATTAGTTTGAGGCACATTGTAACAGGTGGGGAGATAATGTCCCATATTTCTCATGTTGGAAGGCTGATGTCCCTCCAAGGCCTTGATCAATTTGTTGTAAGCAAGAAACTTGGGAATGAATTACACCAACTAGAAAATTTGAATCAACCAGGGTGAAATGTGCATTACAGGTCTTGAGAATGTAAGGAGTACAAAAGATGCTATAAAGGTCAACATGCAAAATAAAAAACATCTCAAGGCACTAGAATTTGAGTGGAACTCTGATGAAAGAGACACCAATAATGTTGAAGGTCTCTCTACTCAGCATATTCAATTACTAGATGCATTGCAACCTCATCCTAATATATGTGTTCTAACACTTAAAGGATTTGTTCTAATTATCAAATTAGAACAAATAGGGCTATGTAGTATCAAATATACACCTGGTACTAATTCTCTAGTTCGTTTTTGGGAAGATATTTGGCATGGTGAATGTACCTTAGAAGCCACTTTTTTCCAACTTTATGAAATTTGCACTAATCCCAATGTGCTTCTTTCAGATGTCATCAAACACACAGGGCGATTGTATTCATTTTAGACAAACCCTTACAGGGGTTGACAAATCTGAATGGGCCCAAATTCTTCATTTGATTAGGACTATATCATTTTATTTTGGTCCCTTGCATATCTGCAAGCAGTTTTATCTAGTTATTAGCTGTAGCTTTGCACATGAGCAAGCACTCTCTGTTGGAGATTTGTCTTAGGGACAATACATGTGAAGGGAGTGCACTCTCTCCTCACATGTTTTTTTTGTAAGTTAACTATGTTTTGTTAATGAAACAGGGCCTTCGCCTTTTTACCAAAAAAAGATTTCCAAACTGGCTCCAAAGTAAGAATTCATTAAAGCATCTCAGGTCGCTAACATTAATGGATTGTGATAAAGTAAAAGAAGTCTCATCCATTGATGAATCACTTCCCAATTGTGAAAGACTTATACTACGGAGGTTCAAGAACCTGAAAGAAATGCCTTCTCTGTTGAAATATTAAACTTAATTATGTAATAAAGTAAAGTTAATAGAATAAGTAGTGGAACTCCTTTGTTTCAGCAGTTGCAGAATTATTGGGCTGATTGATGAGGGGATATGAAAGATCAAACGATGTTCGTTTTGGCTGTATGACCTATGGATGGAAATCTCTGGAAGTCTAGTTTCTGATGGTTCAAAGTTCAAAACGTTTGGAGTTCCCTACAGAGAGTTATGGCTGTTTTAGTGGACAGGGGTCAGCTGAAACAGCTGCTGTTTAGTATTCTATTTTTAATTAATACGAATTTTGTAGATACTTCTGTTGTCTTAGCCTATAAATATAGTTGTAATCTGTTGTTTGATATACAAGAAAGATACACGAGTTTATAAAAGAAAGATATATAGCTTGTTTTATCTATCTCTTTCCTTATCTCAAAGTGTGATATCCACCATTCTCCTTTTATCATTCTCTTCCTCCAAACCTTACTTATTTAGAGATAGACCATATTCCACAGCTAATTTATTTCTCTCAGGCTGATGATTTGTCAAAGAAGGATGTGTCCAAGTTGGTTTTTCCATCTTCACTCACTATTCTTAATTAAGATATCATCATGTAGCATTACCAGTGATGCATTATCCACTCGCATGCAATACCTTGTTTCCATATCTAAACTGGAACTATCTGAAATTTGTACAATAACGTCTCTTCCTCCCAAGGAAGTCCTATGTTCATTGAAGAACCTCAAGTCTCTTATCATTTACCACTGCCATTTTCTCAGTTCCTTGGGAGGTATTGGAGCCGTGACCTCCCTGAAAGAGCTCATATTAGAATTTTGCCCCAATTTAAACCCATCAAATGAAACTCTGCCTTCCTCCTTGAAGACACTAGATTTGATGTTAGTTGTGCCATTGATGTTGGTAACCTACCTCGTCTTGAGATTCTGTATATAACTGGTTGGGGTGGTCGTTTGGAGGGATTGAATTCATTAACTGAACTTCATTCCCTAATTGTATCGTGCTGTCCTGGAATCAACCCCTTATATCCCATGGAAAAGTATCCATTTGAACTTCACAATGTTGCAGTTGACAAGCTGTTCCTGTTGAAGTTGATCTTATCAAATGAATCTATCTCCTCGATAATACGTTTGTCAATTTTTGACTTCAAAGGAGATTCCTCAGATGATGATGAGGTTTTTCAATCTCTTACCTCTGTGAGGGAGTTGGGATTTTTTGGTTTTAATATTGCTAACCATCTGCCAAAGAACTTGAAGAATCTTCCATCTCTCGAGTGTGTAATGCTAAATAATTTTCCAAACCTATGTGAATTGGAAGAACTTCCCAGGAATGTTCTATTGAAAATTACAGACTGTCCAACCCTCACTGAGAAGCTCAAGAAGGATGGCCCTTATTACCGGATCAATTTTCTCCAAGGAAGCACCAATGTGATACTTCCACCAGAAGGTATGCTAATTTCAACACCCCATGGTAAACCATTTTAAAATTTAAATTTCTTTCTTCTCTTTATTGATGGATATATACATCATTTTGATCATAGAGGAATTTACAAAAATGTATTTAGACCCCTCTATCCTTTTGGTTCAGCAAAGAACTTGAATTCCTGTTTTTTAGCTCCGTGACTTGAAAATTGATACAAGTTTAAAGGTCACCTAGAATAATTAATCAAATAAGGCCTTATTGGTACGGCCCGTGGCACTTGATATTAAGAAGCACAATTGTCCAGATTATGGATGAAGCCATAACTAAAGAGGAGGCAAGGAATCCTCCTGTAGTCTTGGTTTGTGTTGGACTGTTGCTATGGTTCAGCACTCATGAACTGTACCACTGTTCCTGACCTTTTTCATGCTTTGATTTCTGGCTTGTTGGTATACTGTACTTATACTTCCTTGGAGTTCTTTTTAATTCACATTGTGTTTGTTCTGAACTACAACTTTTATTCAGTAAAACAATTCTTCCATTCATATTTGTGCCGGTGGATTTCAGTCACAGATTCTGCTACATTTGTCTCCTGAGAAAAAGTAGAAGTGTTATCTTTCCAAATAGAATTATTTATTTTCTACAGAAAATCTTGTATTTCAACTATCAGCATTTTGGAGCAATAACATTTTAAATTTTTTTCTAATTCCGTTTACATATTTCAACAGATATGTTTTCACAGAAACGTCTATATATATGTTACGAGTAAATAGAAATTTATGTATTTTTGTTAGTAATTACTGCTGCCATTGCGATATTTATATATTATAAATTTGATAGTCATATTTTTTCTTTTCTTTGCCAATGCTATTAGATGCTAATATTTTCTTCTAATCTTTGTTTTGTTGGAAATTATAAGACTCGGATTGTGGAAGGTTTAGAAAGAGAGGAGTTTATAAACTTTAGTATCTTTTATTACTCAAAGATTACAAGCTTTGATATATTCTCACTATTACTCACGCCTCACTCTATTTAATCTCTGATTCTGTGATTCACTTCTTGAACTCCTATCCTCTCTTTATACCACCTAATGTCGGTTACTAATTATTTAGATTATTCCTGATACAACTATATAAAACATTATAGAAGTTTCTACTACAATCCTATTACCGACCATATAAGCTAGTCGGTAGAAATTTCTAGATCACACGTATTAGTGAATTTCTTACTAAAGTTGGTTTAGTTTCTTGAATAATCCAGAAGAATATTTGAGCTTTGGGCCTTTACAATGGTGCTGATTTTAACACTCCCCCTCAGCACCGACTTGAATTTTTTAAATTTAAATTTATCGATTGATTTTCTGGATCCTCTATACTCTCCCCCTTGATCTAAAATTCCGTGTAGCTCCTTCACGTAAATTTCTTTATCAAGGTCGTTATTTTGAAATTCCGATTTAACGTCAAGTTGATATGATCGCCACTTCTTTAGCCTTCTCATTGGAGCATATGTTTCCAATAGTTGATGTCGGGTTCTTGTTTGAAGCCTTTTGTCATCAACCTTGTTTTATAGGTGTATTTATCACCAATGACTTTACGATATTTTGGTCGATCTACAAGCTTTCAAGTGTTGTTCTTTTCAATCTCGTGACTTTTGTCCTCCACGGCTTTCTTCAAATTTTCATGCTTTGCGGCCTCTTCATAGATATGAGGTTCAACTATAGAGAAATTGGATGACTCGTAAAATTTAGGTAAAAATCTTACTTGCTTGGGAGATGACTCTGATATTGTAGATCCTTCTTTAGTTCTTCGATTAGCACTCGAGTTCAATCCTGAACTTGTAGTAGTGCTTGAACTTAACCCATCTTGGCATTGTGTATCACCTTTCTTTCTTGGCTTGATCACCTCATTTCTTAGTGCCAAATGTGGAGCGTAGCTTATGTGGAGTGGGAAGCTTCTAGACTTCCATTTTTGCAGCCTCCATCTTCAAAATGAACTATGTATCCATTTTTTACTAATTGCCCCACGCTCAGTAGATTTTGTTTTAGGTCCAGAACCAGTAGTACATCTTGGATAAATTTTGGACCCATCTTAGTCTGTACGATAATACTTCCCTTGCCTTTTACTTGAACAATGGAGCCATTTCCCATATGTACCTTTGTCTCATATGAAGTGTCGATGTGATGAAACAATTCGCGGCTTCCGGTCATATGGTTCGTGCAACCACTGTCAATGAATCATATATCGCTCTTCTCTTCCTTGGATGAGTGGCACACATAGAAAATACTTTCATGACTATCATTTTCTTCTATGAAGTTTGCTCGGTCGTTTATTCTTGATTTGCACATTCGTGCTATGTGGCCGATCTTCTTGCATTTGCTGCATCTCTTTGTCGACCAACATTCAGATGTACTGTGGTTCGATCTTGTGTATATCACACCATAAATTTGAATAACTCAAACCTGGTGCTTTCTCCTTTTACGCTGACTGCTTTTCTGCATCTAGTCGTGGACCGCCACCTTCTTGGTTATTTAGTTGACTAGTGGGGTTGTATCGAGGTCTGAAGCTTAGCTTGGAGTGAAATGCATCATCTATCAAATTTACTTCGCATTGGAGCTTTCTCTCTTCGTGTGACTCCAAGGAGCTCATTAGTTATTGAATTGAAAACGTCGATATATCTTTTGATTCTTCAATTGCTATAACGATGTAGTCATACTTGTTAGTGAGGCTAATTAAAATTTTCTCGACTACCTTATGATCGGAGATGTCTTCTCCATACATCCGCATCTAGTTCACAACTTCGACGACTCGCGAGAAGTACTCATTGATCTTCTCTGACTCCTTCATTTGGGGGTTTTGAAATTGTCTTCTTAGCGTCTGTAGCTTCACCGCTTTCACCTTCTCGGAGCCTTCAAACTCCTCCTTCAAAGTCTCCCATGCTTTCTTGGATGTAGTTGCTCCACTTATTCGTGGAAATAAACTTTCGACAACACCTTGTTGAATTAGAAACAATAATATATCTATCATGTTGAACGGTTTGTATCGACTGATTGAACTTTGAAAATGTGGGGTGTAATCCGGTGTCACTAAAAAAAAGTGTAAGTGGATCTCTCCTCATACATATATATATATATATAGAGAGAGAGAGAGAGAGAGAGACTAATGTGCATTCGTATGCATATGGCTCGATATGCATACAGTCCAAATTTGAAATTTCAAAATCCAAAATGTCGATCCGAACCGTTCATCTTGTTTTCCATATTAATATGAGTTTGGAGACCAAATTTTACATTTTTCTGAATTTGTTTTACTATTTATTAAGCCACTTTGAAAATTGCTGATCCAACGGTGGCTACTGATTTTACTATTTTGTTAAGCCATCGTTGGATCAACAATTTTCAAAGTGGCTTAATAAATAGTAAAAAAAATTAGAAAAATGTAAAATTTGGTCTCCAAGAACATATTAATATAGAGAACAAGATGAACGGTTCGAATCGACATTTTAGATTTTGAAATTTCAAATTTGGACCGTATACATATCGGGCCATATGCTTACGAATGCACATTAGTCTCTCTCTCTCTCTCTCTCTCTCTCTATATATATATATATATATGAGTAAGGCTTGGGTGCTATGGATAGCATAGAGGGCCACCGTGCTACGGCTCAATATTCGAGTTTTTAAAATCCAAATGGTCGATCCGAACCGTTCATCTTGTTCTCCATATTAATATGTGTTTGGAGACCAAATTTTACATTTTTTGAAATATTTTTACTATTTTATTAGTTAGGTAGAAAATCACTTGATCTAAAAAATTCTGCACCATTAAGATATTTGATTTTCTACCTATCTAAAAAAATAGTAAAATTTTTTCAAAAAATGTAAAATTTGATCTCCAAACACATATTAATATGAAGAACAAGATGAACGGTTCAGATCGACTGTTTGGATTTTGAAAACTCGAATATTGAGCCGTAGCACGGTGGCCCTCTATGCTATCCATAGCACCCAAGCCTTACTATATATATATATATAAAGGTTGACAACTCTACTTCCGTAAGCATATGATAGCACATGCTTATAAGTCATTTTTGCATTTTTAATGTCCAAATGGTTGATCTGAAGCTCTCAACTTGTTCTCCATATTAATACGTGTTTGGAGACCACATTTCACATTTTTTGAAATTTTTAACTATTTTTTGAAAATATTTCAATCTAGGGGTTTTAATATTTTTTTTTATTTTTTTTTATATTTTTATGACTATTTTGAACAATTCTGAAAAAATAGTAAAATAATTTCAAAAAATATAAATTTTGGTCTCCAAGCACATCCTAGTATGGAGAACATGTTGAGTGCTTCAGATCGACCATTTGGACATTAAAAATATAAAAACGAATTATAAGTATATGCTCTCATATGTTTATGGAAGTAGAGTACCCAACCTCATTTCAATTGTGTCTTAACAAAGAAAAATATATTAAATACTGATTGGGAAGTACTAAATTAAAAACTCATCTTTAGCAATGTCTAAAGACGAAGATTAAAAAATTCAATGTTGAACATGCTTTTTATTTATTAAAATTTTTAAATAAGCAAAAAGTCGTTCGATTGGCTTATATTGGTTTCAATCCTTATTATTTTGGTTTGATTTTTCTATAATTATAGTTGAATTGGCTGAAATATATCTTAGCCGTGCTTAATAAATGTAATTTGCTTTTATAAATTTAATCACCTTAGTTATATACAATAAATATCTTCTGTGTAATTTTATTATAGAATCACGTCCAATCTTGAAAGTTTCAAAATTAAAAATAATACAATATATACAAAGTCCGTATCCCCTAAAGTAATCCAATTTTTTAGTTTTGATCTAGACCATCCGATCAGAAATTCAGGCCAATCTGACCTGTGATGGAATACACGGCCCCTTTAATATTCATGTTACAGTAGAACAAACGGTCCGGATCAGAACTAAAAAATTAGGTTACTTTAGGATCCGAATTCATATAAACGGTTATACCTTCCCATTATTTATTATGTAACAATGAAGACATATTGTAGGCATGATTTGAATAAGATTAATTCCTTCTTTGAGATACGCTGAGAAATACATTTTTAATATGGTGCACATTCCTTCCTTCCTTGAGATACGCCGAGAAATACATTTTTAATATGGTGCACATTCACGATCTGATCTAAAGTCAATGGAGTACGTAGATGTAGATCAATCAATTCTTCTTAATTAAACAATTAAGATAAGTTAATACACAATAATGACAACAAACATTTTCTTGTCTGGTGGAAAATCCCAATTATTCCATAAAAAATTCAAGCATTTATGTGGTTGGTAGCTAAACATAGGATTTTAACTAAGAAAAACTTACATAATAGAGGCTGGAATGGGGACTTGCAATGTCAATTTTGTGAATTGGATGAAACTTCTAACCATTTATTTTTCAGGTGTTTCTATGCACAATAGATTTGGCATTGGGTGGGCAATTGCTCTTATCTTTACAGGGATTGGAGATCAGTAGATGATATAGTCAAATTTGCACTCACATTACACAAAATATAAAGAACCTGCTTTACTGATAGTCACCTTTGCTATTATATGGAGTCTATGAAAACATCACAATGATTTATGTTTTAATTATCATAGGATTTACACAGCATGCAATGTTATCTTACAAATTGTGTCTCTCATCTCATATCGGACAGGTACTGCTGCGGAAGATTTACAGGTTGCAGTTTAGGAATAGTTGCCTTTATATGTTGATGCCATTCCTTTGCAGGTGCTACCGCCGGATGATATTCAGATGGTGGACTGGGTGATTGCGGATGAAGAGAGACTGAAGACCTGGCAATCTCCAACATATTTTGTGCTTTTCTATGTTCTAGAAATACCGTTATCTTAGTTGCTCTATCTTTTGTTTGAACTCTTAAGTATGCCTGCATGCATGAACTTTATTCTGCTACCATGTTTGCTGCTATGAACTGTCCATCTGTCATGATGGTTTTGTTTTGGAACTGGGGGGGGGGGGGGGGGGGGGGGGGGGGCGCAATTTACCAGTTTCAAATCAATAAAACAGGCATTTCGGATTCAATTCGAATTTAGATCAATCAATTCCAGCCGTTGCAGTTTAAGAACAATCAATATAAATTAACATGCATAATATAGAGGAGAGATGTGTGTGTGTGTGTGTATAGAGGTTGGCTACTCTACTTCCATAAGCATATGTGGATATATGCTTATAAGTCATTTTTTCATTTTCAAAATCCAAAAAGCCGATTTGAACCATTAGATGTGATCTCTATATTGAAATGTGCTTGCAGACCAAATTTTACATTTTTCTGAATTTTTTTTACTATTTATTAAGCCACTTTGAAAATCGCTAATTCAACGATGGCTAAACAAAACAGTAAAATCAGAAGCCACCGTAGGATTCGCGATTTTTTTTACATTTTCAAAAACTAGTCAATTTCGTACCATTGAATTTTGTACCAATCTTAATAAATAGTAAAAAAAATTCCAAAAAATATAAAATTTGGTCTCCAAGCACATTTTATTGTAGAGATCACATCTAACGGTTTGGATCGACGATTTGGACTTTGAAAATGTAGAAAATGCTTGTTGTAACTTGATCCCTCCTCTATATATATATATATAAATCACCAACGGCCAATAATAATTTATGATTTTAGTATTCAAGACTGAAAAAGATAATATAACGTGCCATTTTTTTTTTAGGATAAATTGGAACTCAATCCAATCAATATTTAATTTCCACAAATGATTGTCTTATTTTGATTATGAACCTACCATCTTTCACACGGAAAACGATGTCCTTGTCACTGTTTCAAAGATTGGTTCCTCTTGCCAAATTTTTAAATATAGAAAATCCAAACATTGTTCCTCAGGATAATCAAATCCACATCTGAAACCTAAACTATGCGCCAGTTGTCATTTCTTATAGTACCTATTCGGTCGCTCCCAAACTCTCTTATGGTAGTGGTGGCACCTGATTCTTTATTCAGGTTTTAATACCGTTGCTTAAGTCGATATAAATACCCCATGCATGATGCAAGAAAAAGTAAGGAGAGCTAAGTAGCAAGGAAACAAAAGGAATTTACCAAAATATATCAACCACGCACATAATTAAGTCATGGGTTTTACTAAAGAGCAAGAGCAGCTTGTATTGAGGTCATGGAATGAAATGAAGAAAGACTCAGCTTCCATTGCTCTCAAGTTCTTCCTTAGGTATGTCTTTACATTTTCATTCTATTATGTTCTAATATTGTTTATCTTATCATTGATAATATATAGTTTTTTTGGTGCATATCTGTATGACTTCAAAGTTTGCCATAATATTTTTTCATATTGGTTTGAAAAAAATATGTTGGTTATTGCAGGGTTTTTGAAATTGCACCATCGGGGACACAAATGTTGTCGTTCTTGCGTGACTCAGACTTGCCCCTTGAGAAAAACCCAAGACTGAAGGCCCATGCTATTGCTGTTTTTAACACAGTATAATTTTCATAATTATATTTTTAATTTATTTTTGCTATACATAAAACCATATATAACTGATTCAATCAGCTTCTTTCACAAAAGAAATTGACTGATTTTAGCTTAAGCTTCCAACGTTGAAATAATTTAAAAATTATAGGTTCTGCTTGGAACTAATTTTGAATTTAACAATTCTTTGGGTATTATTTTAATTACAGACATGCGAAGCAGCAGTGCAGTTGCACGAGGTTGGAGCAGTTAAATTAAGAGAGACCACCATGAAACGATTAGCTCCAAAGCATGTCATGGCTGGTGTAAAGGACGCACAGTTTGTGGTAATAGAGATTTTAATTGTGCAATAAACATTAGTGTGCTGAATTGCTGATTAAATTTATAGCTTGATCAACATTTATTTCTTGAAAACCCTACCACTATGATTTGGTAATATTTCCCACCCGAAGGTTTAGACACAGGTAACACTTGACACTTACAACGGCAATATGGAAAATGATACTTCTTGAATTATTTGTGTAATTTCTTCAAAGTTTGGTATGTGGATTCCTTTTTCATCATTTGATTATAGCTCAAACAAGTTTTGTCAACTACATCAGGCATTAGTCAATCAGCTGCTATTCCAGTTACATCCATAAAATATGTTATTTTGTAAAGAAAATTAACTAAAAGGGTAGTGATTCTTCTAATATTTTTCTTTTCTTTTTCTTAATTTTTCGCATAGTTATTTGCACTCAAATGAAACTTAAGAAGAAATTAAATTCAGCCTCATTTGAATAACATTTTTTTTTTTTTATCAAATTTGACACTTGATTTACTTCCAATTAATAAATGGGAATTGCGCAGACCGTTAAGACTGCACTATTGGAAACGATAAAGGAGGCTCTACCTGATATATGGTGTGAAGAAATGAAGAATGCATGGAAAGAAGCTTATGATCAAGTGGCTGCAGCTCTAAAAGAAGAGATGAAGCTTATTCCTCCTCCATAGGAAAACAAAACGTAGTATTTTTGTTTAATTTGTGTAAAAGTAAATTAAGTGCGACTTATGTACATTTTGTACTAATATGAATTCCATATACTGACGGGTTATTTTATGCTACAATGATTTATGTTAATAATTAAGTTTGAATTCTGATGAAAAATTAGCATTTGATCTAGTGGAAAATGGAACAACAATCCGTGTGTGAGGTTGGAAGTTTGAAATATTTATGGGGTTCTTTAATGGACAGGGGATGGTAACGATTCGTGTATAATTTTTTTTTTCTAATTAATTCGTGCTTAGATCTCCTCGTCCTTGCGAATCCAAAAACTAGCTCACTACTTCAAAACACTTTAAATAGATCTCGCTGAGCAAATCAAAGTGCTTGGCTCGCTTGCTTCATTGCTTCAAAACACTTCAAAACACTTTAAATAGATCTCACTTGTTTGCTCCCTTGCTTGGCTCGGCCAAAGAGAATGAAAGGAGATGGAGAGGCGAGATGAGAGGGAGCATCTAGATATACTTTTCAAACTTGTGAACTAAATTATTATCAAACTGAAAACAGACAATAGTCGGTGCAATAATATTATTATTTTTTAAATGATACGAATAATTATATAAGAAGCATCAAATTAATCATATCATTATAGAGGCCAACAGTAAATCATTGCCTAATGATGAAATACAGCTGTAGGTGGTCAGCTTGTCATTTTCATACAACCATCAATCAAGAATATCATTGGTTTCAGAAAAGTGGAGGGGTAATGATATTCTTGATTGATGGTTATATGAAAATGACAAGCTGACCACCTACAGCTGTATTTCATCATTAGGCAATGATTTACTGTTGGCCTCTATAATGATATGATTAATTTGACGCTTCTTATATAATTATTCGTATCATTTAAAAAATAATAATATTATTGCACCGACTATTGTCTGTTTTCAGTTTGATATGTTGGGAGCAGGTAATTGGGACATGAATTTGATATCGCCAACAAAAGATTAGTTAAAAAATACAGAAAAGATACTTCCACAATCCTGGTGGTGATATACTTACTGCCGGCATATTTGTACTGCCTAGTGGCCATTGGTTTGATTGAAGGTGTTCCTTTTAATTATTATCTGGGACTGGTTGCCTAGCTAATAACACAACAAAGAAAAATATTATATTATCGGGATAACTTAATATGAATTTAATCATTTTATTATCTGGTTATCTGGGACTGGTTTTTTTATTCGTATTAGCTGTACTGCTTTCTAATTTTTGAATGTATAGCTAGTTTAGATGTATAAGTTGGTCAACTTCTCATTTTCTTTAGTACTTGTAACAATTGTTGTAATTTAAGGACTGGCCTTGCTAATTATGTTGTCTTTCTTTGGAGAAAATATAAGAGTAAGTGCATGCATGCCTGCATTAAGAGTGAAATTTGAGACTTATAAGGCTAGGATGGTATTTTGATATTTTTGTTGAAATTTTAGTTACATAATTAAGATTGTAAAAAGTTAACGATGGAAGTTATTTTTGTTTTGTAACACATTATTGTTTATATGAATCTGTTTTGGTATTTTATTAAATATGTTGATTTATTTTGTTCTGTGGGCTGTAATGTTTAAGTTGGTTACAAGGTTGTAAAAGTGTTGATTTACGTTTTCAATAAAGTTATAACAATTTTACCATAATTGTAACAGAAAACATCATGTTAATTTAGGACTTCAACCAAATTTTAATAGTTCATGATTGATGGAATTAAGCAGGTTGTTTGCGATGGACATCATACACATATCAGTATGATACCCGCTCCAAAATGTCTGCCTTGGTTCATTATCCGTTTGTGCTTGGTCCGCACGAATATTAAAGCGGCGTACATGAATAGATCGATGTTGATGTGGCTCACAAATTATAAAGCGAATCGTTCGGAGCGAGCATCAGACTAATTTAAATGCGTTTAATATTTTGCCCATTCCTTAGACAAGTTGTCTACACCAAAACTTTGTCCAGTCGATTCTAAAGAGTGCTTGAACAAGACAATTGATATATGTGAAAGGGGATGAAGGGACGAATTGTGCAATGCTTGTATTATACAAGATTTTTTGAAGTCTTCTGTGGTTGCATTGCAGTGGTAATTAACTCGAGCTACATCTGCATCCTACAATATTTCCTTATACTTTCTCACAAAAAGTGTTTGTTATCTACATTAGTATATTCAATTGGGTGATTTCTAGTTATGTGATGAGACTGGTAGAGTTGGATGTCCCAGAGTAAATATTTTGTTTGTAATTCTTATTCATATGATTGGTTGATGATAGCCAACATTATACAGGTCCAAATGAGTCACACCTACAAGGTCCTTGGTCGTATTCTTCCAGTTTCATTCATCCCAAATTTAGTTCACAAGTTTGAAAAGTATATCTAGATGCTCCCTCTCATCTCGCCTCTCCATCTCCTTTCATTCTCTTTGGCCGAGCCAAGCAAGGGAGCAAACAAGTGAGATCTATTTAAAGTGTTTTGAAGTGTTTTGAAGCAATGAAGCAAGCGAGCCAAGCACTTTGATTTGCTCAGCGAGATCTATTTAAAGTGTTTTGAAGTAGTGAGCTAGTTTTTGGATTCGCAAGGGCGAGGAGATCTAAGCACGAATTAATTAGAAAAAAAAAATTATACACGAATCGTTACCATCCCCTGTCCATTAAAGAACCCCATAAATATTTCAAACTTCCAACCTCACACACGGATTGTTGTTCCATTTTCCACTAGATCAAATGCTAATTTTTCATCAGAATTCAAACTTAATTATTAACATAAATCATTGTAGCATAAAATAACCCGTCAGTATATGGAATTCATATTAGTACAAAATGTACATAAGTCGCACTTAATTTACTTTTACACAAATTAAACAAAAATACTACGTTTTGTTTTCCTATGGAGGAGGAATAAGCTTCATCTCTTCTTTTAGAGCTGCAGCCACTTGATCATAAGCTTCTTTCCATGCATTCTTCATTTCTTCACACCATATATCAGGTAGAGCCTCCTTTATCGTTTCCAATAGTGCAGTCTTAACGGTCTGCGCAATTCCCATTTATTAATTGGAAGTAAATCAAGTGTCAAATTTGATAAAAAAAAAAAAATGTTATTCAAATGAGGCTGAATTTAATTTCTTCTTAAGTTTCATTTGAGTGCAAATAACTATGCGAAAAATTAAGAAAAAGAAAAGAAAAATATTAGAAGAATCACTACCCTTTTAGTTAATTTTCTTTACAAAATAACATATTTTATGGATGTAACTGGAATAGCAGCTGATTGACTAATGCCTGATGTAGTTGACAAAACTTGTTTGAGCTATAATCAAATGATGAAAAAGGAATCCACATACCAAACTTTGAAGAAATTACACAAATAATTCAAGAAGTATCATTTTCCATATTGCCGTTGTAAGTGTCAAGTGTTACCTGTGTCTAAACCTTCGGGTGGGAAATATTACCAAATCATAGTGGTAGGGTTTTCAAGAAATAAATGTTGATCAAGCTATAAATTTAATCAGCAATTCAGCACACTAATGTTTATTGCACAATTAAAATCTCTATTACCACAAACTGTGCGTCCTTTACACCAGCCATGACATGCTTTGGAGCTAATCGTTTCATGGTGGTCTCTCTTAATTTAACTGCTCCAACCTCGTGCAACTGCACTGCTGCTTCGCATGTCTGTAATTAAAATAATACCCAAAGAATTGTTAAATTCAAAATTAGTTCCAAGCAGAACCTATAATTTTTAAATTATTTCAACGTTGGAAGCTTAAGCTAAAATCAGTCAATTTCTTTTGTAAAAGAAGCTGATTGAATCAGTTATATATGGTTTTATGTATAGCAAAAATAAATTAAAAATATAATTATGAAAATTATACTGTGTTAAAAACATGCAAAACATGTTATAACATTAAATCATGTTTTAATCCTTAGTCTTCGGCAGTGTAAAAATGGCCATGTGACAGTGGACTTACGTTGTTGTTTTCTTTCGAAAACCACCACTTAATTCAAAGGGAGTTTGTGTAAGATATTAAACAACAATGCACTGTGACATGCTATTCTGATACTGCCAAATAGTTGGAATCAAAACATGATTTAATTTTAAGAACATGTTTTGTTTGTATTTTGGAGATCTTGTGACACTCATGTGATTTAATCAACTACTTTACATGAAGCAATAAAATAATAAAAAAATAACACAATTAATATCAACACACACATCACAATTAATACTGCTAGATGTTTCTTGAGAATCAAAGATACTTCTGTCTCATTTCGGTATATTGCAACTTGATTGTCAGGTTGAGAATTTAAACTTACGTTACTTAAAATGACAGTGTTATCGCACCAGCCCATCCATTGATTGCATCCTGAACATGTATAAAATTTTCTCCCCGGATATTTTTTGGTGTTCGAAAGCATCACAACAGTCGGCTTAAGACATCTATTGCAATTATAAGGTTTTGATGAGTAACTACTGCTTTGGCTACTCATTTCGCCTATATAAAAAAAAAACATTAATTAACTAAACCCTAGTATAAATTAGTTGTTCCCTAATTTAAGAAACCATTTAAAGTAACGATTAAAATAAACAGTAAATAAAGGAGAGAAGAGTGATCTAGCATACAAATTAATGACTCCAGTAGAGGAAATGCTGAACTTTGTTCGTCGATTTGGAAAGTTAAAATTCGCAGCGAGCAATATAGCATAATACTTAATTTGGGGATATACTGGAAGGCTCTGGAGAGATGAATCGATCGACCTAGGGTTTATTGAAATATATAAAATATCACAGCATGACCATCGGTTTAACATATTGAGCAGATAGCATATACTAAACCTGAGGTTCTAATTATTTACAAAGCGTTGCCCCTGGGAATATGTCATCGGTTCAATATGGTAACGAGTTGTTATTACTTTGTATTATCACCAACGGATCATGTACATAATGGATGGTAAAAGTAACCCCCTCATTGCCATCGGCCGTTTAGCCCAACCGATGTTGAAGAGTCACTCAATACTAACTGTTCGTGAAATTTAACCGATGGCAAAGGACGGGGTTAGGAGCGGGTCTATCAACTCCATTAGTTTTTTTTTCTAGAACATACGATAAAAAGTTCAAAGTAATTACAGCGTTGTCACTCATGACGTACACTATTTGTGCGGAAGCATATTCAATGGTAAAGAGGTGATGACAAAAATGATTTTTTTTGTAGTAGTGGTAGTAATTTTCTCCTATATGAAAAGATAATAAAAAAAAAACTCTAGAAAATATGAAATTTAGTTTCTAAGTAAATTTTTATATGCAAATTATATTGAGCGGCATAAATTATTTAAATTTTAAAAATAATTATATAAATTTATAGTACGGATTCATCTGCACTTGCACAAAGTACCAATTAGCATCACTCAATTTTATATATATCTCACTGTTTGTATGGCTTGAATATTGTAATAAAGTGTGTTTTTTTTTCTTTTTTCCTCGAGAGTTGCCTGCTTATGATTTTAAGATTTTTCTCCCATTTGATCTGTTGTCCCATGTGACGTCCGCAGCTACTACCATGTGTTGAATTTATTTATTTTTTTATTCTCTCTAGTATACTAGAATACAGCTAGCATATCAACGTCGAAGATATTTTTTATAATTATGTTAGATATTTGAAATTCTTTAGCATGGTTTCCGTGCTAAGAAACAACCCAAATTTTATAATATTGTAATTAATAGTGGATTCGAACTATTTTATTTTTATTTTTATGAAAATGTATTTGCAGCTCAAATTTTATATCTTTTAGATATATAAAAAGTCGTTCCATTCATATGGTCTAGAATTTTTATTAAATATTATTTTGTAAAAATGTTTCTTAAGGAAAAAAACTACATTCAAATAATTTATTAGTATAATATAATACAAACATTTGAAATAAAAAAAAATACATTAAAAATTGCATAAATTGAAGGAATATAAATTAGTTCCAACATAATAGTAACAGCGCTCGGTGCGAGGGCTAATATTGAAACAAAACAAAAAACTTGAAATAAACATTAAATATTGCCCAACATAGTAACCAAAATCCGGTTCAATTAATTGAACTACAAAGATCGGCCCCACCTTGTCAGATTGTTCCTCCTGCCTCCTTTTTTCTATTGACAATATAGCAAATATTGAAGGTTATCGATCTCTACCACTAAAGGATATGATTTGTTTCTTTTATTGTTTTAGTTATTTGTCTTGTTACATGTTAATTTTTAGATGTTAATGTTTTTTAGATACTGATGTAGTTTAGATGCTGTTTTGGATGTAGAACAATAGATGTATTTTACGTTTTAATTGATAAAAATTATACTTGACAGCCACTGTTAAGGTTTCAAAAAAAAAAACAATACATCACCCAAATTTTCTGATTTTTCCCTTTTTACATACACCTCTATTGTAAATTGGCCAATTTTTCCGATTGCACTGATTTTTTCCCGATTTTTTTATAAATATCCAATATAATAATTAAATTTCAAAAAATAATCAAAGTTGGGCGGGATTTCGAAATCTAACCAAACCGGAAATTTTTTTTCCGGTAATTCAATCTAAAACCAGAAAAATTTATTCAGGTTTTAGAATTCAAAAAGCAGCATCTAAAAAAAAAAACAGAGAAACCGTAATAAATTTTTCCAGTTTCAACATGTTTTTCTTTTTTCAGATTTTTTTTATTTAAATAGAAATATTTATAATGTATTTATTTTTTGTATTGAAATATTATAAATATTTAATATTTTTTTTGAAAATAGATGGAATACTATATAATTTGATTTATTAGAAAGACTGCTACAAATAACTCGGATCAACATTTTGCATGCCGGATTTTTTGCGGCTGTAAGAAAAATTAATATATTTATTTATTTGTTATTGGAAAAAAATAAAAATGTTTGGATTCTCAGTTATTGATCCCGGTTTCAAAAGTCACTTTTAAGTAAATACATAAAATATTATCATCTTTCTAGTATATTTAATTTCTAAAAAGTGATATCTATTTTAAAAAAAATATTTAAGTTATTTAATGATTGTTATTAAAAAGAATACTCAAGGCGCAAAAGGATCAGTGCTCAAGCATGGAAGAACTGCTGCCATCCCCGTCGGAGATCTCCAGTCGATTTGTCGTCTTATTTGTCAATTGTTTGGCTTGTGTGCTTTAATCTCACTTCGTTTGAGCGAAGAAGCCTCAACATGAACCAGTTTTTCATCCTTCAACATTCAGCCGTGGAATTGAGATTTAAATTATAAAAAAATGAACATATTTTATGCTACAGTGAAAAAAAGGAAAAATGATCCTGGTCAAATTATACAATTTGCAGATATTTATGTTCTACTCTGGCCTCTGACTGGCTTAAATGGCATTCCTAGTGCAGGGGCCTCAGAGTGGGTATGGATCCTACCATGCTGGACCCACCTGACAGAAAATGATTTTCATTACAATACTGACACGTGGAAAGTTCAAAATAATTGCATAAATGGTCTTGAGTCTTCACATATTAAATCACAACCTAATAAAGGGAACTGTCGATACAATTATACAAAGAAATAATTCCTGATGCATTGATCCAAGTAGGAATTATTTACTGTTTTTTCAAAAAATCAGGGCCCAAATAATTATTGATGGAACTCACTTTAAAGACAGCTTACAACGGACCAAATTACATAGACATCTTGTACCTAAGGGATAAATAATTCTTTCCTTTCTGGGTTACAAATGCACATGAGCCCATAAAATTTCGTGGGGAAAGGCACGGAGAGGAGGCAATATGAGAGAAGGAAGAAAGATTAGTGAGCAATTGGAGGGAATATTTCATCGGAGAGATAGAAGCTGGGAATAAAGGAGATAAAATTCTCTCTTTTTTTTTTATGCTGTACAGCCAGGCCAGAGAAATTCTGTATGTTACATTATTGCTCATCACATTTCCGCATGCAGCACATGTCAGGAATAAAATCAGCTGCTTTTCAAATCCATGTTATTCCCTACTCTTCTCTCTATCTCTCTCCTCTGTCTCTCTCTCCTCTTTTTCTCTCTCTTCCTCTTTGAAGTGAGAGATAGAGAATAAAAAGAATAACAGACTCCTGCTTTTCCATTGAGAAAAGCAGGGTTGCTTTTTCCACATGTCAGGAATAAATACTGCTCATCATGTGCACGCATTTCTTATATTATTTTTTTAATTCCAAGGAAAAAAAATAAAAAATAAAGAAAGAAGCATTGAACTCGATCAGATCTAACTACCAAGTACTTCCACTATTACCAAAACATGTGTCAAAAATTAATTAAGTGATCCAACATAAAGCACGAAGAGAAGACAAGGCAACCATGGTGGCTGTTCTCACTCCCTTAGGGTGGCTGGTGTCCCCCTTGATCAAAATGCTATTTGACAAAGCGCAACATCTCGGCACCGGCATCGACGAACAAACGAAGATACTTGTAGCTACAGTATTTCCTCGCCTCTCTCTAGCGATTGAGAAAGCTGAAAAGAGCCCCAACAAGGACAAGCTAGTGGACTGGCTCAAAAGGCTCAAGGGTGCATACTATGAGGCTGAGGAAGCAATCGACCTATTCGAGTATGAACTGCTTAAGCAAAAGGTAAAGGATAAGAGGAGAACCCAAATTAGTTTTCCATCCCAATTTGTACCCCGATGTCTCAAGATTTCATCGGCTAATTTAAAATATGGATTATCTATTTTCTCTTGGCAAAAAATCATGCTAAAAGGTAGTTTAGATAAACTCATAAAAATTGCTCAGGAGGTCAATGAATTTCGTGATTTGTTAGAGGTCCAAGAAAATGCTAGTGGTAGTGACCCTGATAGGGAAACAATCTCAGAGCCTCCCGTCAAAGTTTTCGGTCGTGAGATAGATAAGGAGAACATAGTCAGCTTACTAACAGAAAAACCATCAAATTATAAGCCTGGACCAAGCACTAGGCCAGCTGTCCCTATAATTGCTCTTACAGGTCGTTCTGGTGTCGGGAAAACTGCACTTGCACAGCATGTTTATAAACATGTGGTTGGACTGGATCATTTTGATCTTCCTTTGTGGGTGCATGCCCCTCGCAAATTTAAGGCCATTGAAGTGATTAAGAACATGATAGAAATCATAAAGGCAAAAGAATGTGCTCCTAATGATATTCCCTCTACATCCCTTGAAGCTCTTTTAACACATATAAGAAGCATGTTAGGGTCTAAGAAACTTCTACTTGTGTTAGATGACTTTTGGAGTGATACAGAGGATTTTGTTGCACAATGGGAGAATTTCAGTAGTTGCTTAAGTAGTTGCTTACCAGGAACCAGAATTCTACTTACAACTCAATCCAAAAATGGTGCAGAACTGGCCAGCCTTACCGGTGTTATGGAAGTAGAGATCTATTATCTACAGGAGATACAGGAGAGTCATTTTTTGGAACTCTTTATGAACTATGCTTGGCCTATCAATTGTGATTTGCAAAAAGAGGAATTCGAAAAAATAGGTCAAAAACTTGTTGTTAAGCTAAAAGGAGATCCTGGTGCAGCAAAGTTAGTGGGTCATCAATTGAGGGGGAAACTTGACCTAAGGCATTGGAAGGAAGTAGGAGAAAAGGATTGGTTGGGAGATAACATGAAAGCGAGGATCTGGAGCTATCAACAGCTGCCTCTAGATCTTCAACGTTGTTTTGCATTATGTAGCTTATTTCCAAAAGGTTCTATGTTGAAAAGACAATTTTTAATTAATTTATGGATGGCAGAAGGCTTTATAAGGCCAACAGATAAGGAAGAAAGGTTGGAGGATATTGGTGAAAATTACTTGCATGAGCTCGTATCGAGGTTCTTTATTGAAGAAGTTGTAGATAATAAAAAAGGAGAAATATATTATCAACTTCATGACCTGCTTCATGATCTTGCAGAGCATGTACAAGGTGATGATTTTATCAGAATAGACTCCTTTAATTTCAGAGAAATTCCTACCCACATTAGCGACAGGTTATCTAGAAGTGAAAACATTCGCCACATCCTTTTACCCTCAAGCATGATAAACGAATTAAAGGAAAAATTATGCCTCATGAAAAATATACGCACTTTTTTTGTGCTGGCGGATAGTTGTTTTGTCCCAAAGAAAGTTTTACAAGAGGTATTGAAACCCATGAAAAAACTGCGGGTGTTAGATCTTTCTCATTGTGTTGATCACTTGCCAGACTATATTGGCAATTTAAAGCATCTCCGTTCCCTGGATATTTGTGGCTCTCTGCCTATTAAGAAGCTTCCTAATTCCATATGCAAACTTTACCACCTTCAAACGCTTGTCCTGCCAAATTGTAAATCCCTACCCAGTGATTTTTCTGAACTCATTAGCTTGAGGCGCTTTGAAAATTTTCAGGAGACGATGTCTCATATTTCTAATGTTGGACGGCTGACGTCTCTCCAATGTCTTGATCAATTCCTTGTAAGGAAGGAACGTGGGAATGAATTGCACCAACTAGAAAATTTGAATCAACTACGAGGTGAAATGCACATTTCAGGTCTTGAGAATGTATGGAATATAGCGGATGCTGTAAAGGCCAATATGCAAAATAAAACACATCTCGAGAAACTACATTATGAGTGGAGCTCTAATGAAAGAGACACCCATAATGGTACAAGTCTCTTTACTCAACATGTTCAATTATTAGATGCATTGCAACCTCATCCTAATACAAGTGCTCTCACACTTGTAGGATTTAAAGGAGAGAGATTTCCAAATTGGTTTCTAAGTCGGAATTCACTAGAGCATTTAGCATCGTTAACATTAATGAACTGTGATAAAGTAGAAGGAATCTCATCCATTGATGAATCACTTCCCAAATGTAGAAGTCTTATACTACGGGGGCTCAAAAACCTTAAAATAATGCCTGTCCTTCCTCCAAACCTTACAAATTTAGTGATAGACCATCTCCCACAGCTTAGTTATTTCTCCGAGGATGATTTGTTGATGGAGGAAGAAAGAAAGAAATCCAAACTTGAGGACATGAAGAAAGTAGCAGAGTGCCTGAAATTGAAGAAAAAAGTTTCTTCATATGGGAGGCTATTTTCACAGTTCACGAAAGACAGATTGGAAGCTGAACCAGAAATCCTCATCAGGGATCCGCAATATGTAAATATTTTGTGGAATATACTTTCTAATTACCCTATAAGTGATGATTATTCTCAGATTCAGCTATCGAATGTGTGGACCGTGTTCATGCAATACCACATAGAAACATTGTTCAACAGAAATGAGGAGTCCAAGTTGGTTTTACCATCTTCACTTACTGACCTTGAGGTATCATCATGTAGAATTACTAGTGATGCATTATCCACCAGCATACAATGCCTTGTTTCCCTCTCTAAACTAAAACTATCTGACATTCAGACAATAACCTCTCTTCCTCCCAAGGAAGTCCTATGTTTATTAAAGAATCTCTGGTCTCTTACCATTAAAGAATGTTATTTGCTCAGTTCCTTGGGAGGTATTGGAGCCTTGAGCTCCCTGATAGAGCTCGAATTAAATGGCTGCCTCAATTTGAGCACATCAAATGAACCATTGCCTTCTTCCTTGGAAATGCTAAAATTTTGGGATTGCTCGAATGTTGATTTTATTCTTGCTAAATCAAATTTACCGGAACTACGTGCCCTTACTGTCTTTAATAATTTAAAAAACCAGAGGGAAGTTTTACATGTTGGTCACCTATCCTGTCTTGAGAATCTGACTATAACGGGATGGAATATTCATTTGGAGGGATTGAATTCATTAACTACCCTTTACCGTCTACATGTGACATCCCACCTGGATATCAATCTCTCATCTCCAATGGAAAAGTACGCATATGCACTTGCAGTTGTTTATGTTGACAACATTTTATTATTGAAGTTGATGCTATCAAATGAAACTATCTCCTCAATTGATACTTTGTCAATTGGTCTCTTTCAAGGAGATACCTTAGATGATGAGGTTTTTCAGTCTCTTACCTCTTTGAAGCATTTGTACTTGTATGATTGCAATATTACCCATCTGCCGAAGAACTTGAAGAATCTTCAATCTCTCCAGCTTATGAAAATTAAAAACTGTCCAAACCTATATGAGGTGGAAGAACTACCCAGGAATCTTCGTGAGTTGCATATTGAAGACTGTCCAACCTTGACAAAGAAGTACAACAAGGATGGCCCTTACCGGGTCTGGTTTCACGAAGGAAGCACTGTTGTGACATTTCCAACCGAAGGTAAGCCAATTTTGAAAGTTGAAACCCCACAGTAAACCACTTCTATTATTAATTCTATATATCTTCTCTTTATTGTTGGATACATCATTTTGATCAGTCATTAGAGGGATCTAATCAAATGTTTTTAGACCCCATTATCCTTTTGGTTCACCAAAGCATTTAATTCCTGTTGTTCATCCGTGACTGGAAAATCGTTAGAGTTTCAAAGGGCACCTGGAATAAAATATGATAAAAAAGATCTTATTGGTAAGACCTTGGTACTTGATACTAAGGAGCATAATTGCCCAGATTTTGTGCTTGACTGCTAGTATGTTTCAGGACTCATGAATGGTACCAGTGTACCAAACCTCTTTCCTTTTTCCTTTTTCCTTTTTCCTTTTTCCTTTTTCCTTTTTCCTTTTTCCTTTTCCAAACTCTCATGTCTGGTTAGTTGGTACAGTACTTATATTTCCTTGGCTTTTTATTTTAAATCTCATTGTGTTTGTTCTGAACTTGCAACTTCTATTAAGTAAACTAATTCTTTAATTCTTTTTTGTGCCAATGGATTTCAGTATACTCTTAACATTTTTCTCCAAAGAAAAAAAATATAAGATTTGTCTTTCCCAGTGGAAACTATTTAATTGATAGCAAACTTGTACCCCAACCATTAGCATTTCAGAGCAATAACTTTTGAAACTTTTTGATGCGTTTGTAAACTATTTTCGTTTACATATTTAAATATATATTTATGTTGTTTGTAAACACGTCCATGTAACAAGTAAAAACATCAGAATGACACATTTATGTTGTTAGCAGTTAATGTTGGCATAATTTTTCTCTGCTCTGCTCATGCTATAAGATGCTAATTTTTTCTTTTCAACCCTGTTCTTTTGTAGGAGAAAGGAACCGTTTTTAGGCTGGACTTGTTTGCTCTCACTCTTTAGTATCTTCTTTTGAATTTCCTACCGAAGGTAAGCTAAGTTTGAGACCCCGTGATAAGCACTTCTATTTATAAATTTATTTCCAATCAATACTTCAAATTATTTTGTGCATGTGGATTTCAGTCACAGATTCAGGTACATTTGTTCTTCAAAAATAGAAGTATAAGAGTTGTCTTTTCAAACAGAAATTATTTAATTTACAGAAAATCTTGTATTCAAACAATGTCCATTTATCAGAAAAAAACTTCAAACTTTTTGATTCATTTTGAAATGGATGCCTTACATATTTCAATAAGTCCATTTTTCACAGACAAGTCCATGTCATGAGACATTTTTGTTTTTACATATTTTTGTTAGTAATTAATACTGGCATTGTGATATTTAATATTATCAATCTCATATATAGTCATAATATTTTTCTGCTCTAACGATGTTACTAAGTTGCTAATAATTTTTCTCAACTCTGTTTCTCTTATAGAATAAGGATTCGTTTTTAGGCTGGACTCGTTCGCTCACTCCCTTCAGTTTCTTCTCTTTTGTCTCTCCATACGACCCCACCTTCTTCAATTCCGCAACCCTTCACAGCACCTCATCCACAAAAAAAAAAAACCACAACAAAAAAACTAGAAAACCAAAATAACAACAAAAAAACCAAAAAACAAAAAGCAAAAAAATAATCTCCTTTGATTATCTACTAGAAGTAATTTGTTGTTTTTATCTTCTTAAGTCTTCACTTTCCAAAACAATTACTTTCTGGGACATTATATAATTTTGTGTAACTTTCGAACTTATTTGAAGCTTTTAGTATTCCAGGAAAACGATACAAGAAAACAAAAAAAGGGAAAAAAAGGAAAAAGGGAAAAAAAGGAAAAAGGGAAAAAAAGAGAGGAGAAAATGAGAAAAATGAAAAAGAAAGTTTTTACAATAATTTCAGTCTAGGTGATACAATATTATTGTGTATATGTCCTATTTATTTTCATATGGTACTTTTTGTGTGTTGTATGTTTATAAGCTCATACTTGTCACTTTATATGGTGTGTATTTATATGGTGTGTATTTTTATATGGTGTGTAATTATGGGGACATTTGTTTGATAAGACTGCTTGTTGAGTTTTATATGTGACAATTTTGGCTTGGTATATATTGTTATTGTTTCTGGTTTTAAAAGATTCTGGAGAAGACTTTTATATGGTGTGTATTATCATTGTAATTTTGCCGTATATTTTTTTTTGTGAAGCACATTTTTAATAAAGATTTATGAGGTTGTTTACCTAACTGAACCATTTTAAAGGAATAATTATTATTTTTTTTTAAGAAAGACCTATTGTACTTTTGCTATTTATGAGTAGATCATAAAATTTGTTTGTTTTTAGTGATCATAGTATGAACGATAGTATTTTCAATCTGGAAAATTAAAGAAAAAAAAAACGTGATATTGTTTTGGTTCCTTGCTTGATTTATAGCTTAATAGAGACGGGCACCATTCTTTCTTCAATCACCAAAGAAATGAGTACATAATTTGATGCCAATAGAAATAATTCAATATTAATATAAGGGCCCATGATAAATTTATCATTTCTGTTTCTTCGACAGCACAAATCCTTCAAGATCATCTCTGTTTCGTGTGTGTGTGTCTCTCTTAGCGGCTGCCATGGCTGCTTCTTTGACAGCTTCCTTTCCAGTTCCTCCTCTGGCACATCATCTCAGCTTATTTGCAGTGATATTAGCATGCTGGTGAAGATTCATCAAATGAAAAACTGGAAAAACAGGGGAAGGTATACAAAAAAAACAAAAAACAGAGGAAAGATGGTTATTGATATTAGCATGTTGGTGAAGGTTCATCAAATGAAAAACAGGAAAAACAGGGGAAGGTATACAAAAAAAATAAAAAACAGAGGAAAGATGGTTATTGATATTTGCATGAATGAAGGGAAGAGCTTTGACCGGCACATCCACATGTCTGACTTGTATTGTTTAATTGGTTATTTTCACAACAACAGTAGTAGCTACATTGAATAATTGGGTTTTATGTCATACACAATAATTTCATAAATGCTCTTATCTAGCATTTTTCTATTATGCTCCCTACAAAATTAGTCCCTCAAAAATTGGCATGTGTGTATATATATAGAGAGATAGGCTAATAAACAATCGATTGTTCTTGGGCCTTGGAGCAATCTAGTTTTAAACCGTCCGATCTAATTTCAGATCCGTGCTTGATCTGATCAGAGTTGTCGCTGGTTTCAATAGAACGGAACGGAAAAAAATGAAACTTCGCTCCGTTAGCTGATTTGGTTTTCCCCCTCCGCCCGCCTCTATCTCTCTCGTTCTCTTCTCCTCCGTTAGATCGCTCGATCCTAAATCGAAGAACCCCTCCTCAACTCTCTATCGTGCCACAGCCAGGGTTCTGCTATTTATCGCACCTCTCTTCACCGGGTCTTAAATTAAAATAAATCAATTATTATTTTAAAAAACAGATTCATAAGTAAGTTATATTGTCCAGTAAGTTATATTGCCCAGCAACGATAATTTTTTGGTTTCACAACAATTGCTATTTAAACTTATTAATCAATTGTGTTATTATGTGCGTTGTTATTAACTTTAAAAAATCATGGTAATTTAACAATAAATGACTGTGTACATGATGACAAGTATCTAATAACATGCACAATGTTACAGCCTACATGAAAATTATACAAAAAGAAGGAAAAATAAATGCTCAGCAGCATTTTTCTGTGAGGAACACAAGTTAACTGATAATTTATATACTATTATACAGTGTTATTAATTAACCGGGTAAGAGTCTTTACATATTAAATCTCAAACTAATATGTTTATTTCATTTTTCCCTTTCTGCAATAAAGAAAACTGACTAGTGACTATACAAAAAAATAAATCTTGTTGGTTTGATCCAAGTAGGACTGTTTAATCTAGAAATAAACAGGCCCAACCCAAATTTGGGCCCAAATAATGAGCGATGGATCTCACTCTAAAGACAGCTAACAACGGCCCAAATTACATAATATTGTACCTAGCTAGTGATAAATCATTATTTTCTTTCTGGGTTACAAATGCACATGAGAACCAAGGGAGGCGAATAAGATTTTTTTATGTTCTTCTTTATCTAACCAACCCTTGTCGTTGTCGACCTTTGTTATGGGCTTATGGCTGTATTAGAAAACAAATTAAAGTCGGTAGCTTGATAGAGAAAAATAATTAGAAAATAATTGTTTTAAAAAGAAAAGATTGGAGGGATAAATCGTGGAGAAAAGTAGGTGCATAATTATTTTTCATTTTCTTCTAATTGTCTTTCAATCTCTTTTAATTGCATTTCATATTTTTGTAATTTTTTTTATTTTCAATTAGTTGTCTTTTATATTTTAATAGTTGTCATTCATGTTTTACAAGTTGTTTTCTATGTTCTACTGGTTATCTTTTTGTGTTCTGCTAGTTGTATTTTATGTTTTACTGGTTATATAAATCATAATCAAAATCAGTAAGTTGAGTATGAAATTAGAATCGGATGAATTGGATTGGAAACTCTTATTTAAAAAAAAAAAAAACTTGTTTTGTTTTAAAAGAATAGAAACTTTTTATAAAATATTAATTTGTAAAAAAGTTTCTTAAGGAAAAAAAAGGCTACACTCAAATAATTTATTAGTATAATATAATACAAACATTTAAAATAAAAAATTACAAGAAAGTTTCTTAAATTGAAGGAATATAAATTAGTTCCAACATAATAGTAACAGCGCTCCGTGCGAGGGCTAAAATTGTAACAAAAAAACTTGAAATAAACATTAAATATGGCAAAACATAATAACCAAAATCCGGTCCAATTAATTGAACTACAAACATCGATCCCACCTTGTCAGACTGCCTCCTTTTTTTCTATTGACAATACAGCACCCAAATATTATTGTGTGTATGTCCTATTTTTTTCATATGGTACTTTTTTGTGTGTTGTATGTTTAAGAGCTCGTATTTGTCTCTTTATACGGTGTGTATTTTATGTGGTGTGTAATTATGGAGACATTTGTTTGATAAGATTGCCTGTTGAGTTTTATATGAGACAATTTTGGCTTGGTATATATTGTTATTGTTTCCGGTTTTAAAAGATTCTGGAAAAGTTTTATATGGTGTGTATTATTATAGCATTAATCAAGTTAGAGAAATGTTCTGGTACCCCAAGCCACTGTAACCCATCCAGTCCCCCAACCAGTTCAACTGATATATTTCTAATTTTGGAAAGTAGTTCAACTGATAAATTTCTAATTTTATCTGGTTTGCCTTTCAATTTGATCGGAACTCAATTATACCCATGCGCATCCCCCAAGTAGTTTAATAGAAAAAAATCTTCTAATATTGTCTAACTTACATTTCCAGCGCTAATATCCAAAAATTTAAAGCTATGTTTATAATATTTTAAAATATTACTCGCAAACATATAAACCTCTGTCTGAAATCATTTCTAGATAGTTTTAACTCTCAACTACTTTTGTCTTCAAGCCAAAAAAATGAAAGATTTTTTTCACCCACTCTTTTTTATTTTTTCTCTTATCATTATATTTTATTTTCCCGACAATCGGTAATGAATTTCACGAATCTAAAAATATGAACGTTTTTTATTCGATTTTATCTTTCAAATAAAATCCATGAAGAAATAATTTTGAGTAATTTTAAAGACATTTCTTTTTTTAAAGTAAAACTCATGAGCACTTTAAATTTTCAAGTTATTAAATCTTAGTCTACAACCATTCAAATTTTCAAGGCTTTGCACATAAGATTTATATGTTTTGTACATGAGCTTTGTAAATGCAGTGTTATTGTTGAGATTTATATGCTTTGAAGTGTTATTGTTGAGGTTTAAATTCTTTGTACATGAGGTTTATATGTTTTATTCTAGATATATAAAGTGTTATTAGTGAAGTTTATATGCTTGTAAATGAGATTTATATGCTTGTAAACAAAGGTTTAAATTATTTTGAGGTAAAATAAAAATAATAATTGAAAGTCATAGAGATTTAAAGTGGTAAAAAAATTACGAGACAAATATAACTCAAAAGTTATTCTTCATGGATCTCATTTGAAAGAGAAAATTGGATAAAAAACGTCATATTTTTAGATTTGCAAAATTCATTACTGATCGTCAAGAAAATGGATGAAAATGATCAAAGAAAAAATAAAAAAAAATGGGTGAAAGAAATCTTTCCGTTTTTGGCTTGAAAACAAAAGTAGTTAGGAGTTAAAACTATATAGATTTAGAATTAATACTTGCAGATAGAGGTTTAAAATGTTTGGATTGTAAAATGTCAAGAAAATTAATGCTTGAAAATAAAAGTAGTTAGTAGCGTTGTAAAATGTTATAAACAGAGTTTTAAATGTTTGGATATTAGCGTTGGAAATGAAAGTTAGATGACATTTGAAGTTTTTTTCTGTTAAACTACTTGGAAAACATTCTCAGGAATTTTGTTTGAGGTAGTTACTCAAGTAGTTAATAACTGAAGAATGGAAGAATATTACTGAGGGATAGCTAGGCACTCAGTTTTTATTATCACCTTAAAAAAAAAAAAAAAAAAACCGTTTGTGAAATTCCAAATTACATTGTCACATTTTAAAAGAGGAATGTATAGATCGATGTCTTTACTTTTAAAGTCTCCACTGCACCTTTATTTTTATAACTTCAATGACTAAAAATTAAAAACTCAAATATTAAACAAAATCATAACTAAGATCTATATTATCTCCGCCCTCTTATTAAGCATGTAGAAGTCTTGATCGGCCGACCACTGTCATAAAAGATACTCAGAAAAGCCCAGTCCATACCCTTGCAGTTTGGCATAGACGTAGTTGATTATCTTTACTTTTTGTACTTTATTCGCATTTGTGTAACTCGGTATTATTAGGGACAATAATAATTTATTACTTATTTATTTTATATTTAACATTAGAAAAATCATACATCCTCTTGACCTACTAATATTATAGCCATTTGATCGATCCATGTATGGTTGTAGTTATAGCCATTTGATCTATGGAGTGGACTCAAAACAAGACGTGTACTATGGAGATGCTCATCAATTGAATGGACATGATTTGTCATTCATTTAAGCTAATCAACTAGTCAACTGAAGATTACCTTAATTTGAGTAGAACTAGGGTGCTCTTAAGCTCACCAAAGTTTTGGTGAGCTTAACTCTAAAACTCATCAAATCGATTTCAAATTACGAATCCAAACTGTTGAAACCCGCCTACCTTACGTGTGATGCATCTACATGTGAAATTTTTAAATATTCGAATTAATTTAGTATAAAGTCAAGCGGTCAAAATTAGAAGGTTAATAAATTAATTTTAGTGCATTCATTTTTGAACATTTTTTGACCGCCTGACTTTATACTAAATTAATTTGAATATTTAAAAATTTTACATGTAGATGCATCACACGTAAGGTAGGCGGGTTTCAACGATTCGGATTCGTAATTTAAAATCGATTTGATGAGTTTTAGAGTTAAGCTCACCAAAACTTTGGTGAGCTTAAGAGCACCCTAGTTCTACTCCCTTAATTTCATTGTCTTTCATGCTTATCCAAAATCTACATTTATGGCTGATGTTGAATTGCCCCTCTCAAAGGTTTTCTTGGTCAACATAAACCACGACTCTCATGTTGAATTTTCTTGGTGTTTCATCTGTTCCACCCGTCATCTTAATTTACACACTGATTTTACAAAAAATCCTTGGATCCGTGTTTATTTAACCTTTTTGTAGTAGTACGACCACATAAGTCGATTAGAGGTTTGTATTTTGTAGAATGCGCTTGGCTTTCTTCCAAATTTGTTACTAGATTTATTATTCTTGAAAGAAAATGGTGGTGCTTCTAATTATTACAAATCCTGCAATCTTGGATAAAATCGTATCATGCACAGATTGTTGGATAAAAAACAGTGCTCGTGCATCCTTCCTCTGATTTTCTTGAAAATTAGGGCCTTCAGTAGGCATACCCGTCTCTATTAAATCCCGCAAACCGTATGACTTGAACAGGGTTTTCATCTTGATGCTCCCAAATTTGTAATTTTCAAATTTGAACAATGGAATTGCCGGTTGAGTTACGTTGACAGTGTTGCCTAGGGTTTCAGCCATTTGTGCCCAATGCATCGACTTGCTCTGATACCAATTTGTTGGGTTATGGAAAAATTAAGAGCAGTAAAAGAACACAAGGTTTGTTGCTAATTGACAGAGGAATGGATCAGAAACAGAGAAAATATAAAACTGTGCTGTTGTACCAGTATTTTTCAAAAGCAGAGAATTATTTTCTGAATAGAAGCAAAACTGTTTCATACGCTTACACCATTACAAAATTCTACAGAATTTAAAGTACAACCATTATCTAAAGTAACTACCCACTGCGGAACATGTGCTAAAAATAATAACCATACTGAAAATAACTTGCAACACTCATAGCAGTTTTACACGTGAGAAAATTACTTTCTAACCAACTTAATTTCTACAGATTTTCTAGAACCAATTTCTGAATTAATTCTCAACATCACTTCTTCCTTCACCTTGCCTGCTAGAGGACCAGTCTGATATTTCACAGTAGAATGAATAAGTAAGATCATATTCTTATTTGTCTTCATTGTTGTAGTTTTACAAAAGCTCAACAAAGGATGAGGAAAGCTTGCTGTTTGTTGGGTGGTAGTGGAAATGCAAAATTTAATATGTTCTTATCAAGTTTCAATTTGTAAATTCATCTTCACAAATGGCAATTGGATAAGATCTGATCATAAATAATATCAGTGATAATATAATTCTGAATCATATCCAGTGGTTGCTTAGAAGAATATACTGATACAAACTATGACTATCAAATCACATAAACAGTTCAGCCATTTGTTGTTGCATGTTAATTTGTCAATTAAAGAAATGTTCAATTCTATTAGAACAGGAGATGAGCCCTTCGTTATAGGCTGGGTTGAGCCCAACTTTCGACATTGCTGGACGTGAGTGTGCAAACACAAATACACCACCATAACACACACCTACAGAGAGAAATTGGCATTTTACTTCACATGCTGAATCACACAAAATACTCTGCACATATTACATGAAAATATATTGGCAATCACCACAATCGAGGACCCCTCAATCACCACACCTCCAAATTAGCTGTAGATAGGACCTTCAATTACAGACGAATCAGAAAATGCCTTCAACAGAAAGATAAATAAAGCGAAAATACATTGGAGAAATAAAAAAAATGTATATGGAATAATTGAGGAAACACAAGCTCCAAGTCTTTATCTCACGTTTCTCTCCTTCCTGCACCAGATCTTGGTGTAAGGGGAAGGCAGTCACGACCCACTATATTCTCCATCCATGGACATAACTTTTTGGCAAATGAGCATACAGTTGGTAGAAAGTGGACGGTATTAAGTACAAACAACAAAACCCCCACTGCAAGCACAATTACATAGAAAGAAGTGGAGAGTCTCCTCGCACAGCCTGCTGCATAGGCAATCATCAGGCTGACCAAGTCGAGCACCATGCTGATATACAACACTATGACCTTAGACCAATCACAATAGATATTCTCATTCATTAAAAGTATAATTATAACCAACGAGGTCATGAATGCGGTCGCATTGGCATAGAAAAAGGTTGTATATCGATCTGGAAATCTGTCATGAAGAATTGAAGTTCCAGCAGTGTGACCACTGAGGTCGTCTTGCCAAAATCCTCCAGGTGGGCTTAGACCAGTTGTATATGTCACGGATGCGACTAGAACAGCGACGACCATGATTGATCCACGCATCTCCCCAAACCACCTTTTTCTCGCTGCTTCTGGTGATAAGGCATGGTCAATATGTACTTGTTGATCTACAGGAGGAGACTCCATTTGTGCAGTGTTCAGACTTGAGATGCACTTGTGTTGTAGCAGATGGAGGCGTCAGGTGTACTATATTGGGGTAATAAAATATTGTTGTGATGGAGGCCCTGATTGCTGCTCAAGGGATTATTTGTTGTTCTTTGGAGGAACAGCACTGAGGCTTATCTCATGGATATGATGACTTGGGAATGGTGCTTAATTAGCTTATTCTTTCATAGAAATGTTATATAGGGATAACATGGGTGATCAATTATTTTCAAAGCCTCAACTCCCAGTTGGAGAGACGAATAATACAGACAGTAAATACTAATTATATATATCTAGAATATGCTCAAGACATGCCTTTTATATAAATCATTATATAATATCTTATTGTTGCTGTGAGTTACGACGAGTATGATTAGAATGATTGAACAACAAATAAATAAATAATAATCCTTGGTCAAATTAATGTAACTTCTACGTACGTCTCAAACTCCCAGCCATCTATTATTAGTTTCATGATTATCAATGAAGAATGAAGACAAAAATGAACAACCATTGGAACATTTTAGAATCAAAGCTGTTATGCCTACCATTTTTATTCATTAATTAAGTTTGATCCAATGCAAATTAACTGGGACATCTTTAGAACTGGTTCAAATAAATAGAAAAATGTACAGTGGGCCGGGGAATGGTACTATATAACACATTGCTCCATGTATATTTTGGATCACTATCTTCGCTTACAAAGTCTAAACAGTTGATCTGAACTATTCAACATGATGTTTTGTAGAATAAATTTTACATTTTTCAGATTTTTTTTTACTATTTTACTTTTACAATTATCCTAAGTGTTATTCTTTTAGGCATTTTGTAAAGAAACAAAGGAAAACCCTTCCAAATATAGAAGTTTGCGTCCAAAGGGCTTTGAACAAAGTTTTATCCAAAGGCCGATCTAAACTGTTCAATCATTGTCAGAATTTACGCGATTGGTTTAGATTCACAGACCATTCAAAAAGTTTTAAGTTTTAAATATATTGGCAAGAATCTCAACATAGATCAGACGATCTAGGCTTGACTTTGGAACAGATTTTCCGAAAGCCTTTTCAACAAAACCAAATTCCAACCCCCTATTGAGTGTTGATCATGGTTTTGCAACCATGTCCACGGGAGTTGTGTATAATAGGATTGGTTAATTGTACACGGTTCTAGAGCCATATATGATTATCTAAAACTTTTGCCAATTTTTTTCGCCAAACCATATCATACATGATTTTTAAAGTAAGACATTGTATTAAAAAAATTATCCTACACGATTTTTTATTAAAACCTGTGTATAATTCATACTTAAAAAAAAATCCAATTAGTTCTCAAAAAAAAAAAATCAAATAAATGATAGATCTAAATTCAAATTAAACCCTAGATCTCTATATCAAAAACACTAAACTAAATTTAAGGAACTATGGATTCAAGCACAACACATAACAAGAACACTGCATTTACCAATGTAAATAATATTTACAATTATATCACAAATTATTAGTTACATGAATAACATTCTAGCTCAGAAAAAATGAAAATACAACCAAATACCTTAGATCTGAAACTTAACTTTCTTTAAATATTGGTTTGTTGTTAAGTCCCTTGTGAGATTGTCATGAGCTCATTTTCATCAAGTAGTGGGAGGCGGGCATCATTTTTCTTTGGAAACAAAGTTCCTAGGATCCCATACTTCTCTCATGATATCCTCTTTACTTACGTACTAAACCAACTCTTTGTCTAATGTTGTTTTGAGTACATACATCACCTTTCCAGTTTCAATTCTCAATTCAGTAGAGCATCATCCTCTTCCGACGGTTATGGCGATCTCATTTGTTTTCTGTTTTGGGTCAATTGTCCTTACTTTGGCTTCCAGCAGGACCGTTGTGGATACGCCTAAAAGCTCCCATAAATACTGACCTTAATTATAGGTAGGATTCTATACATGTACCACAATACGTATAATTGTGGTAATGTTGTTCTCCAAAACTACAACACGTACCTGCAATATCCATGATGACTTGATGAAGCAAGCCTTCTCACAAGTCTTGAATCTTCCGGTTAGCAATTCCAGACCTCGCTCGCCTATTTGATCTTCCAGCAAAGTGTCGACACATGCACTATTCAACCGGTGCTCTCCCAACTATATGTTCTGAGCTGCGACTAGACCTAGACCATCAATTTGGACAGACTCGCTCCGACAAACCTTGCTCTGATACAAATTTGTTGAGTAGAGACACTATGTTTGAAATTAATTTTATTACTCACCCCAAACTATTCTTACAGCTACACCTCCAATCTGCTACAAAACTTAGCTGGAAGAGGACTTCATTAATTTTGTTTGATTTGTTTGATGCCACCTTGTATCTCAACTAGCCTACGTTTAGTTGTACTAGGAAGGTTAAGGAAACATATAGAGTTGAGATATTTCTTATCATATCTAAATGTGTCTACAATCTACATTACAATATATTTTGTATGGTTGTTTCTGGATTTTTTTTTTAATATACTTAATGCAAATAAATTATGAGCTTAAGCTTGTCATGAATAGAAGTGTATATATCCATTGCATCATGGGCCTTCAACAATACCCATTGGTTGCTCCAAGATTAATTATGCTGATACAAAATATGATTATTTATTACATCAGCAATTGAAACCCAGCAATTTCTGAGATAGCCGAACAGTATATATCTTGTTCATATAGAAGACTGATATACATTCCAGATTGATCTGAATCGTATGATTTATAATCGAATGTTTGTTTCTTTCATAGGAGTTAAAGTTGCTCATTGTAATTGTAAGAGAACTTGAATTTAAATCCCACCTATCAATAAAGGTTGAAATGATAAGTAGTGATACCTCGCATATTTAGTCTATATTTGACTTGATTTCGTACCAAATTCACGTTCTAAATTGTCAAAATCATGTGCATTTCATTGATATATCCTTAGAATTTGGTACTGCTGAGAGTTTGTTTGTTTGTTTTCTGCAGGATTGGAGCAAAATACACGAAGAAATGACGTTTTTGGACTCTCTGGTACGGCCCTTACCGGGCTTGGTACGACCCTTACCAGACTTGGTACGGCCCTTACCAGATTTGGTACGGCCCTTACCAGGCTTAGCCGATCCAGCCTCCCTTCCATCTTGTACGGCCTAGCCGTACCACTTTGGTACGGGCCGTACATAGATGTCGCCTGACAGAATTCAAATCTTGGCAGAGGCTATTTAAGGCGAGGGATCTCTCCATTTTCGGGGAATCACATTTCATTCTAGATTGAGAGCTCAGAGAAAGAGAGAAAGAGAGCAAAGGAGCAAGGAGAGAAGAAGAAGGAAGAGGAAGAGGCGAAAATCGACAGATCAACCTCTTCTCCACATCGATCTCTCCGATCTAGTTCTATCATGCCTCTCTTTATCTCTTTCTTGTATTTCTGGACAGATCCATGACTTGTGAGTAGTAGATCATTGTTTCTAGGGTTTGTAGATGGATTTTCTTGATTTGTGTTGCTTTTCTTGATTTGGATCTTGTATGAACTCTTTTGATTGAATTGATTGTGTATTTGCTTGTCTTGATTGCTTTGTCTTTCTGTGATTGCATATGGTGTGCCTATAGTGGTAGATCAACCCTAACAAGGTCATGTGACCATTGCCTTCTCTCAACCAAACCAATCCCTTTAGGTAGACTTGTCGAATTGAAGCCGAAAGGTTGAATTCTCCCTAATTGACAGATTAGAGGATACCTTAGATCTCCAATCAATCAACTAGAGGATCTGGACCAAAACACGAGAGTTGAGGTTTAGAAACCCTAGAAGGTGAAGAATTGACTCCAAAACCTAGATCTTGAACCAACAAACGAGAGTTGAGGTTTAGGAACCTTAGGTATGGTCAATTGAACCTTTCTGAAGAGTTTAATACGAGGTACCAGCAAGAAATGCATCAACTCGAACTTGTAAGCTCTGTACTGGTACATCAGTACGGGTCTTACAAGAGTGGTGCGGCCTACCCGTACCAAGCCCCACTCGGCTTGGTCGACCAGGTAGGTGCATTGTTTATCCCAAATTAAAACACACAGTTTATACCTTTTCTTGCACATTTACTATTCTGTTACATTGTTTGATTGCTTGAGTTGATTCTTTAGGAAAACTAAGTACCAAAACTCCCTCTTTCTCACTTCTAGTCTTTAGTCGAGATAAGTAAATATCTAGATAAAGGAACCGTCCCTGTGGATCGATACCCGATTATACTCCTCGATAGGGTTGTGCACTTGCAACCCTAATCGGAAGGTGTAACCGCAGTTTTAAAAAGTACGCTCCCAAGCGTACCGAAACTTGCGTTGTGCTTTCACGCAAATAAGTAGGAAGACAAAATACAGATAGGGGGAGAGAGTGATTATTTATTTCTATCAATGAAGAGAAGAGTTTTGACGAGCTCGGCCACATGACTGACTTGCAACAGTAGTAGCAATATTGCATATATAATTGGTTTTATGTCATAAATTATAATTGCATAAATGGTCCTATCTAGCCTTTTTCTATTTTGCCCCCTCAAAAATTAATTGTTTTCATTATGACCCTCAATATATACTTTGGATTTGTATAATGATGCAATCAACCAAATATATGATGGAATATTAATTTTGTTTCACACAGATTGTTATTAAAACTATTTAAAAACTAATTAATCAATTGAGTTATTAATTATGAACGTAGTTTGGTAACTTATTTACAAAAATATGCCAACTTATCCATAGATAACACAGTATACAAGACATATATCTAACAATAACATGCACAATGTTAGAGCCTACATGAAAATATACAAAAAAAATGTATAAAAACTTTGGTAAAATATATGACAGAACGAAAGGATACATCGCGATTTGGTAAAATATATTGGGGGAATTTTCTGTATACCCCTCAGAAACGTTGAATTCATGTATTTTTTTCCCTCTAAAATTAATAATATCATTTATTACACTTCTAAACTTCTAAATTTACTCATTTCAATGTTTTTCTATTAAAATATGTTTTAAATATTAAATTTATGACTTATCCATTTTATCCTTTATTCAAATAAAGACTAGTATGATGTTTCAGAAAAAATGTCAATATTCTAAATAGCCACATGTTATAAAGTATGTAATGATAAATTTCTCTAAATGAGTCATTTCTCTACTTCTGACGCTATACAGCAAAATAATTCTAAATAGCCCACATGTAATTGTTAGAAGTAGATAAATGACAAATTTTTCCTCGAAAACATATTGCATTTCTTGATTAATTTAAATGAGTTTTAAAAGAAAATATGTTAAAATGGGTAAATTTGTGATTTTTAAAATTTTGAAGGGTAAATATGATATTATGAATTTTAGAGAGAAAAATACGTAATTTCCAAGTTTTTGAAGGGAAAGAAGGAGAATGCAACAATTAAGATTTTGTCTCTTCTTCTTTTTCTTTATATATATATATATAAAAGAATCAAGTTGGTAGGACTTGTTGACCTTTGTTATGGACGGATTTGGAAAAAATAATGAAGTCCGTAGCTTGATAGGGAATAATAATTACATAAATACATGTATGGGAAGAAGATATTCGAGGAGTACTACATCACCTTAACCATAAAATAACTCTGCGTGTGGCCTCCAAATTAAGTAGGTGGGTAGTCGATTCCCTTCTCCTACCGGATACTCCAACACGGACAGCTTACATGTCATCATCTACTGCTAGTCTTGTGAACGCATTAATTTCCGAAATTTTTAATAATATAAAAAAGGACCTTGATAATTGTCTCTTCACTCTCATTCTTCTATTATCCTTCCAATTTTATTTGTTCAATCTTGTCCAATTTCTCATGATCTATAAGTAATTTTGCGAATCTAAAACCACGAACGTCTTCTACGCAATTTTATCTTTCAAATTAGATCCATGATAACATACTTTCGAG
>JARJHM010001184.1:0-56565 GCA_033356055.1 Carex pumila | reverse complement strand
CATCATCTTTGGTCACATCATACCATTCAAACCAATATTGGTTGTATTCGGGAGGTCTTCTAGCCTTCTTTGCTGCTGGTTGTTGTGGAGGAGGAGGAGCGAGACTTTCTTCTTGAATTTCAGTGACACTTGTCGAAGGAGTACCTGAAATAGGGGGGTTGAGTTGACTCGACGATGCAACGGAAGAAGTGCCTCCATATGCATACGGTGGTGGTAGTTGATGTGATTCTTGTGGAATGAATATGTTTGGATCATTTGAAGTATAATACGGTGCACCTGTTTGGGTGTTTTGTTGATAATTTGTTTGTAGCATTTGGTCTCTTCTTTGATAATTTTGGGGAGGTTGTGGATAATTAGGTGGCGGCATTTGAGAGCTAGCATTATCAAAATAATTTTGTGAATAATCTTGTGGATAATTTGTAGTTGGTATTTCGGGGCCAAAAATATCGGCCGACATTCTCGCGATATCTTCTTGCACCGAATCACGATGAGATGACATTTTTTAAAAATGTAAACCTATTCACAAAAATAAATACAATTACTTACCATATTCAAGTATTCAACAAATAAATCTAACCTAGTTATATAATTACTTACCATATTCAAAAATAAATACAATTACTTACCATATTCAACAAATAAATCTAACCTAGTTATATAATGAATTTCAAATACAACTATATTTAAAAAAAAACAGAAAAAAATAAATCTAAAAAAATCCGGAAAAAACAGGGAAAAAAACAGAAATAAAATCTAATCTATTTAAAAATAAACCTAATATATTCAAAAATGAATACAATTACTTAACATATTCAACAAATAAATCTAACCTAGTTATATAATGAATTTCAAATACAACTATATTTAAAAAAAACAGAAAAAAATAAATCTAAAAAAATCCGGAAAAAACAGAAAAAAAAACAGAAATAAAATCTAACCTATTTAAAAATAAACCTAACATATTCAAAAATGAATACAATTACTTAACATATTCAACAAATAAATCTAACGGTCTAACCTAGTTAAATAATGAATTTCAAATACAACTATATTTAAAAAAAAAAACAAAGAAAATTAGAAAAATCTGGGAAAAACAGAAAAAATAGGAAAAAACAGAAAAAAAAAATAATTTGAAAAAACAAAAATAAAATGATTACAATCTAATCTATTTGAAAATAAACTAACATATTCAAAAATAAATACAATTACTTAACATATTCAACAAATAAATCTAATCTAGTTATATAATGAATTTCAAATACAACTATATTTAAAAAAAAAACAAAGAAAATTAGAAAAATCTGGGAAAAACAGAAAAAATAGGAAAAAACAGAAAAAAAAATAATTTCAAAAAACAAAGATAAAATCTAACCTATTTAAAAATAAACCTAACATATTCAAAAATGAATACAATTACTTAACATATTCAACAAATAAATCTAACGGTCTAACCTAGTTAAATAATGAATTTCAAATACAACTATATTTAAAAAAAACAAAGAAAATTAGAAAAATCTGGGAAAAACAGAAAAAATAGGAAAAAACAGAAAAAAAAATAATTTCAAAAAACAAAGATAAAATCTAACCTATTTAAAAATAAACCTAACATATTCAAAAATGAATACAATTACTTAACATATTCAACAAATAAATCTAACGGTCTAACCTAGTTAAATAATGAATTTCAAATACAACTATATTTAAAAAAAAACAAAGAAAATTAGAAAAATCTGGGAAAAACAGAAAAAATAGGAAAAAAACAGAAAAAAAAATAATTTCAAAAAACAAAGATAAAATGATTACAATCTAATCTATTTGAAAATAAACTAACATATTCAAAGATAAATACAATTACTTAACATATTCAACAAATAAATCTAATCTAGTTATATAATGAATTTCAAATACAACTATATTTAAAAAAAAACAAAGAAAATTAGAAAAATCTGGGAAAAACAGAAAAAATAGGAAAAAACAGAAAAAAAATAATTTCAAAAAACAAAGATAAAATCTAACCTATTTAAAAATAAACCTAACATATTCAAAAATGAATACAATTACTTAACATATTCAACAAATAAATCTAACGGTCTAACCTAGTTAAATAATGAATTTCAAATACAACTATATTTAAAAAAAAACAAAGAAAATTAGAAAAATCTGGGAAAAACAGAAAAAATAGGAAAAACAGAAAAAAAAAAAATTCAAAAAACAAAGATAAAATGATTACAATCTAATCTATTTGAAAATAAACTAACATATTCAAAGATAAATACAATTACTTAACATATTCAACAAATAAATCTAATCTAGTTATATAATGAATTTCAAATACAACTATATTTAAAAAAAAACAAAGAAAATTAGAAAAATCTGGGAAAAACAGAAAAAATAGGAAAAAACAGAAAAAAAAATAATTTCAAAAAACAAAGATAAAATCTAACATATTTAAAAATAAACCTAACATATTCAACAAATAAATCTAACCTAGACTACCTAGTTATGTAATGAATTTGAAATACAACTATATTTAGAAAAAACAGAAAAAAAATAAAATTAAAAAAATCTGGAAAAAACAGAAAAAATAGGAAACAAAACAGAAAAAAAAAGAATTTGAAAAAACAAAGATAAAATCTAATCTATTTAAAAATAAATCTAACATATTTAAAAATAAATACAATTACTTGACATATTCAAAAAATAAATCTTAATAATAAATCTATCATATTCGAAATAAATATAACTTATTCAAAATAATTCTATCATTTTCAAAAATAAATCTAACATATTCAAAATATTTCACATATTCACAAAAATGAATCTAACATATTTTTTTAACCAATTAAAAATAAATCCGAATTTCAAAAATAAAATCTAACATATTCAAAATAAATCTAATTATATCACAAGTTCACATAATCACATCTAACAAATCTAACATAAATTAAATAAATCTAACATTCAATAAATCTAACAAATCTAACATAAATTAAATAAATCTAACAAATCTAACATAAACTAAATCTAACATTCAATTTAAATTATACGTTTATCTACAACAATAAATCTAATATCAAATTTTAAATTACTCTACAAAAATAAATTAATCTAACATAAAATAAATCTAACCTTTAAATTTTGCGGAAAAATCTTGCGGGAGGTGCCGAACTTTGTAATTTCGATACCTTCGTAATTCCGTAATGGGTTTAGTGAACCTCTAATTCCGTTTGCGTATTTGTAAAATGAATTAAATTACAACCATATGTTTTTTAAACAATAAATTTAAAAATTAAGAATAATGAAAAATGAGAATTTGAGATTGAGTTTGAGAGATTGAGAATTTGAGTTACAAATTTAGAATGTGGAGAGGAAGAGGATTAGAGGGGTGTATTTAAAGAAAAAAATGGAGAGGGAATAAAATTTGAAATTAAAAAAAAAAAAAAAAACCGGTTGAGGTGACCCGGGTGGGTCCGGCCGGGTTTGATTTGACCCAGCCCGGGCCCCTCTTGAACCGGCGGCAAAATTCAAAAGATTTTGAATTTCAAAATCAGGGTCGGGTACGGGTAATGGGTAACGGGTACGGGCAACCGGGTAAAGGATGGCGGGTACGGGTACGGGTAGGCGGGTACGGGTTGGCGGGCAGACGGGTACGGGTACAGCGGGTTTTTTTTTAAATTCAAGGGTCCGGTCCGTTTATTACCCGTACCCGTCTACCCGTTTGTACCCGGACAACGGATACGGATACCACGGGTAACGGGTATGGACCGGGAAAAACGGGTTTAACCCATCTCGGGTACAGCAAACCACTACTGCATTTACATGGATGATGGTAGGTTTATAGTTTTTACTCTTGAGATGAGAGTTTGCGGGGATCTGAACAATATCAGAGTCGTCCAATCTGCCACAGAGGTGCATGTGGTCCCGAGTGTCAGGAATTTGCTACACCCCACAGGTCATGTACCAGCCATCAATAATCCTTTACCTTGTATCAGAGAATTCGCGATCTCTACGAGTGCGTATCCTCTGAGATATCTCAACTTTTGCGTGACCGACGTGTCCGGTGCCTATTCGGAGGTGATGTAGGGGGTCCGTATTATGTATGCTTTGAGATTCGTGTAGAACGTAGTTAAACGGTTTGGATTTACCATAATGTCATGCAAGTTTGAGATATCTCAGAGGATACGAATTCCGATCTCTACCCCCACCCAAGCTCTGACCTCTGTTCCCTCTCCTTCATCAGATCAACTCGGCCAATCTCCCTCCCTCCCCCCTTCTCTCTCTCTCTGTAACAAACCATGGAGACTATAACAAGGATACAGCATGACCTTGCCTACTCCTCGGACAAGGTAATGAACCTTCAGATACTTCAAATGGAGGTAGCCTCACGATCAGGCCAGATCGACTCTCTTTCTCTCGACACCGACTCCTTACCAGACAACGAGTCTGTGCCAAAGGCTTTTGAATTAGATATACTATCTGCGTACTTGAACTCTGAGGTGAAACAGTTGGAGGAATTCGTAGGATTTCTTAAGGAAGATATAGTTGAGGTGAAGAATCACCTTGTTGGTCAAGAACCTGCTAACGCAATGGTAGAGAAGATGGTGCAAGCGGAGACCGCCATGGAGGATTTACAACAGCTTCTTTCTGATCTCAGTGCAGGGTCAGCCAAGTTCAAGGGAACCCTAGATTTGCTAGGTGATCCATCTCGTAAGCTTGCAACTAGTATAATGCTTGATAAAAGTATTATTATTATGGATTACATATTACTTTAGCAATGATTGGTACTGATAGGGACCATGTAACAATGGTACCACTATGGGTTTTGCTATCACTTTTGCCAGTTTGAAGCTATTATTTGCTGTCTTCCCATTTTAATGCAAGATTAATAGGTTCACTGAACTCCTAATAAATTGATGCTCATTGCAATCAAAATTTGGGCATAGATTTGTGCTAATTTTGAGTCCCAGATACTCAATCTGGGGTTAATTAAGAAGACATGTTAAATTGAGAGATGATTGTGAAGTTATTTTTTTGATAAAGAGGGAATGTACTAAATTAAGCCAAAGTAGATTGCATCATTGGCACTTAATCTAGTGGGTCACATTTAAGCTTAGTTATTTTTCATTATGGTTATACCAGGATAAGTTTGGGAAAATTGCATATGGATCGACTATACCTGACTATTGCTAAAAGTGTAATCACCTGTCAGTGAATGCTATTTCCGGAGCCAATCTTCATTTTTTTTCTGAAAAAGAGATAGTATGTCCTAATTCAGTCTATCTAAATGCAGGCTCTAGCGAGGTAAGCTCACCTGACTCGGGCCACCTGTCACTTGAGGGCAAAATTCTCTCTCCTCGAAAACAAAGGAAAGTGTTACAGATGCTCGAGAAATCAATTGCAAGAGAACTCGACCTTGAGGAAAAGCTCAGTGAAGCCAAATCCATAGAGGATGACCTTAAATTTAAACTTAGAAAAGTCGAAAGGGAATCACACTTTCTTGAAAAGTCAGTAGAATCACTTCTCGCTAAAGCTTTTGTGGCTGAAACCACTTCTGATTTGCTTTTGTGTACTTCCAAGGATATAGTGGCCAAGTTGAATTCTGCAGAACAAGTGAACCTACTCAAAGTTCAGTCACTAGAGAATGGGCTGCGTGAAAGGGAAAACAAAATTGATGATCTGAGTGGAAAGCTTGGTGAGCAGATGGAAAATAATATAAAATTAGAGAGGAAGGTGAAGGATTTGGAGAACCAGCTGGAGCATTCGAATGCAGCACTTGAGGCTGTAAAGGAGAATGAAAATATGCTAAATTGCACAGTGTCAGACATGGATACTTTGATCAGGGATTTGAAGGGGAAGATTGCAAAGGTAGAAACGAGGGCTGACAAGGCAGAGACCAGGTGTACTGGGTTGACTGAGACGAATGCTGAGCTCAACGAAGAAGTAGGATTTTTGAGGTCTAAGGTTGAGATGCTAGAGAGATCTCTGGAGGAGATGAATAGTATAAAGGCTAGCACTGCAAGGGATATTGGTATCAAAGCCAAGTTTATAGCAGACCTTGTTTCTAAGCTTGCTTTGGAGAGGGAGCGTCTGCATTTACAGGTTAGGTTCTTGGATTTTTTTTCCAAAACTTTGTGATTCAATTTTTAATGCATTTCTGCACAAGGCCTGTTATACAGCATGTACATAGCAGTACCAGACCTGTGTGGTGCAATAAGGGTATATATGTACTAAACCAGCACGGTGTTGTGTATATCTGTCGAGTTGGGGATTCCCATCTGGTGTGGGACAGAGTCTAATACCAGCAGGTATGGATTTGGGAAGGTACCAGTCAAATATCAAAACATTTTTTTTTCAAAAAGAAGTATCAAATAGCAAAACATGCAATTAATTGTTGTTTTTTTAATTCATGTTGAAAAATTGCATTCGATGGACCTTTCCTATATTTTTTTTTTGTAGGTTGCAACACTTTCAAAGAAAAATAAAGTTATGGCACAGAAATATAAGAAAAAGAATGGAGCTCACAACAAAAATGCATTTGAGAGTCCCAGTGTGGAATCATTAAATGAATCTGCTACCCCTACTAAGGCGAGTTTTTCTTTCTTTTTTAAAGTTATTTTGATTTCTCCATCTAGTTATTAGTTTATTATATGTTTTTTGGGTTTGAATCTTGGCTCTGGTCCTGACTGGTGGTATCTGTTTAGTTGCTTTCCTGAGTCTAAGCATTAAGACCCGGGTTAAGCCAATTGTGTGTAATTGTGAAATGGTGCTCCAACTAAGCCCTTGATGGCGCAGTCACGGTGTATACACCAAAGGAGGTATAGTGGTGAGGCAAAAATAGAATAAGAGAAAAATGGTGAGGCTGTTTGATCAGTGAGTACTCAAAGCTAATGCCGCTGTTGGGGAAAACTAGTACGTGCACCAGCCATGGTGAAGAAATAGTGCAAATGTTGTCCTTTAAATGTCAGCTTTATATATTTCCAGGATTTAATACCTTCCTTCATTGTTTATGCATCTTTACTCATCACTCCCCGAGTTTCCAACACTTTCAGTCAGGTCCTAGCACAAGCTAATTCACCTGATATTATGGTATTTATCTGGCTGACTGATGGAAAGTGTTTATATTTTTGTTTGAATTTCCTCATCATGTTTGTGTTTGAACTCAAAAGTTGGAGTAACAATTAAATTAAGTTGGAACTTAATTTGACTATTGAGGGTTACTAGAGACGAGATTGTGGGTTGGAGTAACAATTAAATTAAGTTGGAAAATAATTTGATAATTGAGGGTTACTAGAGAAAGATTGCATGTGTTAAGTGAAATTATGATGCTTGCCATGACCCTTCTTTTACAGCCTTCTGCCTTTTATTAGGTAAATTCAGCTGCAACAGAGATGGTTAGCGAGGTTGAAACAGAGAGAAGTATGCCAGCTGATGAAAAATCTCATACTGATTTCAGGCTCGAATCCGTCAGAGATATTAAGCCGGCAATTCCCAGCTGGAAGTACCTTTTGTTGGCTTTACTTGTGATTCTAGTCTCCTTTATTATCTACATAATGTATCAATAAGTGTGTTCCTTTTTGTTTCTAGTTTTGTGTTAGCATTTTTGTAACATAGTAAATTTACAATATAGTTTTTGTATTAGTGCTTATCAGTGTTTCCTTGTTTGCTTTTACTTTGGTATTTTAGGAGCCAGGACGTTGAATTTTTGTCCTTTTGTTAGTGATAACCCTCTCTGGCATTTTTAAGCTTTTTATTGTAGCTGTATTGTTGCTGTCTATATTTGAGCCAAAAATATTTTTATATGATTGAGCCAAAAAACTAAGTGTATTTTATTTTTATTTTCCAACTGCATGGCGGAATTTTACGTGAAGCAGGTTTATTCCGAAATTTGAAATTGTAATAATACCATTCTAAATTTTCATTAATTTTTTAATTTTATCAATCTAAATAATTAATGACTAAAATATCCTTCTTTCTTTTCCTACCTCTTCTTCTTTATATTCTATTTTCATAATCACGGCCATATCAAAAATGAAAAAAAAAAAAAAAACTCTCAAATTATAAAGCTGAAAATTTTAAAAAAAGCTTCCCTTTCTTCATGAGATAATCAACAAATTAGTACTTTTGTCATTATTCGTCATTTCATGTTTTTGTTTTGTCCGCGAAGTTTTTGAATTATTAGTTGCCTCTAATAAACTAAACATATATATTCTGAATTGTCTGATTGCATATTCTTTTGGTTAATTTCTGCATGCTCAACCAAAACAAGTGCTAGCTGCCTTAATTATTAGCCTCTTAATTAAAGGCGCGGTCAAATGGGTTTATTTTAGGAATTTGTTCAGTGCATTCTAAAACTAGATCATTATTTTTTTTAGAAAAATATATACAAGGTGTCCGAGTACTTCCCACCTATCTCACCCAAATGATTATTAGTGAAACGAAGGGAGAGCCGTGGACGCGACTAGAGCTAGACCCCTGTGTGGATAGCGAGTACAGCACAAATACAAAACAGTCTTAATTATTACAAACCATTTTTCTAATTATAATTTGAGAGTTTTTTTTTTCCATTTTCAACATGGCCATGGCTATGGGGGGAGAATATAAAGAAGAAGATGAGACATGAAAAGAAGGGAGGGTATTTTAGTTTTTAATTATTTGGAGTGACAAAATTAAAAATTAATGAAGTTTAGATTGACATTATTACAATTTCAAATTTTGGAATGACATTTTTCAAATTTAAAAGTTTGGAGTGATAAATAACCAATTTTCTCTAAAAAAAAATGAATTCCTTATAAATTCATTTGATTTTTTTCTTAATGAAAAGCTGATAACAGCCCAGACATTCATTTGAATTCAATTGCATTATACTTCAATAAGTATTGATTCTGATTAAAGGATGATTAATTGAGCTAAAAGAGTTAAAGCCTGCTTTAATCCCAAAATAATGACAAGTAATGGAAACATTGATATGGTTTGACCAACAGAACAGGCAGAGTGCTAAGAGTAAATCAAGTTCTGGTCTGCGCCTTTAATTAAGAGTAATTTGATTAAGAGAACAAATTAATAAATCAAGTGCTAACTGCCTTTAATCAAGTTTTAGAGTGCACTGAACAAATTAAGTCCCAAAAAAAGTTGATACCAGCAAACTCGGCAATCATATTTTCTATTGCAAGAATTCATTGGCATAATATAAAAGAGAGTCCGTATAATCTGCTCAATCTACCCTCTGTTTAAAGTTGTTGTAGAATACAAACAATAAATCCAACAATCTAAGATAAATTCGAACAACGAAGAGAAGGCGTTAATCTCAGCTGCCGGAAAGAAGCATGAATGAAAGAGACTTTTTAATTATCATGCGTACAAATATGAATATATCTTGAGGAGGGATCAAATGACAATTTTTTGGTGATATGGAATGATACCGTCCATTTTCAAAGTCTAAACCGTTTGACTTGATGGATATGTTAAAATGTGCTTACAGATCAAATTTTACATTTTTCTGAATTTTTTTTTGATTTATTTAGAGGGGTTCAAAAATTCAACGGTCTGAATATAGCGATTTTGTTAAATACTTAATAAATAGTAAAAAAATTCAGAAAAATGTAAAATTTGATTTCCAAGTTACTCTTAATATATTCATCATATTGAACGGTTTGGATCGACTATTTGGATTTTGAAATTTCAAAAATGAACATTACCACACCATGTCACCAAAATAGTGGTGTAATCCGATCTCTCCTCATGTATCTTAAATTAGTGTGCACAAATTATAATGTGCACATCGAAATTTACGACGATGTTCGAATGAGTGCCAGTCTGCCAGATAATCATTCCAGACGATAGTTAGTAAACTAATTATTTTGATATACTGTACAGATTACAGTCAATTTCAACATACGAAGACAAATCTCGTGCGAAGTGCTTTTCTCACAAGTTTAGCTAACCGTTTTTAGTGCAAACTGGTAAGCTTATGCGTTACACTTACCCAATGTTATAAAATGTGATTTTGTTTATATATGTGGAAAATCACTACACATTATATATGTAAATTTGTATGCAAAAACACATATGTAGTTTTAGTATAGTCTGTTAAAGAAATATTGATGAAATAAAACTAATTTATATCCAAATACTTGTTTAGTCTAATAATTTATATTCTTTCTACACTGCAAAATAATTTTTACACTTTTTTCAAGTCCATATAATTGTATATGTACTTAAACTTAATTGCATAAAATTTTGTATGCAAAAAACCACTACATAAGTCATGCATCCGCATTTTAAATCACTGCAACTACCTGACAGTCATCCTTACTAAGGAAAAAAAAATATATGCAAGTTGGTCATGGGAGTATGGGACAGTCTGATTATAAACGCACGAGCATCTTGGGGAGATCTAACGGCCGGATCAAAGCCGCGGAAGCCTTCTCATCCATCCCTTGAATTCATATCACCCAAGGTAACAGAAGTTACAGTGGAATTATGTTTGGATCCAGACCGTCCGATCAGAATCCACACGGGTTTTAAAGGCCCCGTGCATTCTGTCTACAGATCGACTCGGATTCTGATGGTCCGGATCTAAACAGAAATATTATGTTACCTCAGAGGATATGTTCCTTCAATCCTTTCCCGGTTTTCCCTAAACCTCGGCCCAATGTATTTTCCCGCCAATTTTTCTTCACGCCCCAAACCCTATTAAAAGTACCACATCCCAATCTCAGATCAAACCGCAAAAGAAAAGGCTCAAAGCAAGGCTAAAGAGGTGAATTTTACGGTCACCAAAGAAAAAAGGAAAATCAACCCCATGGGTAGATTGCTGAAGCTGAAAGAAGCGCACAAGTCGGACACACCAGTGACATGCTCCGTCGTATGGGCCCACGACGGGTGCCACCTGGCAACGAGCTGTGCTTCCGACACGGAGGTGCTGATTCACGACATGTCAGCGCCTGCACCTGGTCGGTCCAGCGCCGGGGTGGTAAGTTCACCGGTGGTTCTCCGACACCACAAGGAAGGAGTCACCGCAATTGCTCTAGGGCCCACGTCGGGTCCACTTGCGTCAGGCTCCATTGATCACTCAGTCAAACTATGTAGTTTCCCAGGTGAACTTGCTTTTTCTTTTTTCCTTTTCTTCGCCTCAAATTCTTATCTGCTTGATTAATTTATTATTTTTCTTCCCGTGTGCGACTTGTATTGGTGCCTCCACACGAATTTAGCAGAGTACCACTGGTACGGGTCGGAGGGTACCCTTGTTTTTTAGGTTTTCTTTTCCTGATTGTCTGTCTTTTTCCCTCTCTCTATTGTTTGATAGTACTCTTTGCGAGCACGTGTAGTCAGGGGCGGAACTAGAAAATCTTGAAGGGGCTGAAACTTAAAATGCACAATACATTGTGGCTGGGATTTGGGTTCCCAAGTGTCTACAACTACAAAATAGAGTTCTAATCACTAGGCCACAAGTAAACATTTGATAATTTATGAAAGGGCTGGACTGTATAAAAAATAAAAATAAATAAAAAAATTTCAATTACATAATTAAAATTTAAATTCACAGGGGTGGCTTAGCACCCCTATGAATGAATGTAGATCCACCCGTGTGTAGTCAGATCTTCAATCTTATAATCTTGTTTTATTTTCATATAGGAATTTTTTTTAACCCTTTCTCTGTCCAATTGAGATTTTCTATAAAGGCAGTTATTTACCGAAGCTTAAGCATACATATGTGGCCAAACTTTTGGAACTCACGTGTCTGTCATGATACATTATCCTTGATTTACACTATTTCACTCTCTAACTTCTTTAGATTTTGTAACCCTCTAGGAGGAGCATTTCAGGGCAATGTGACTCGCTTCACGCTTCCAATAAAATCCCTAGCCTTCAACAAATCTGGGACTCTCCTTGCTGCGGCTGGAGATGATGATGGCATCAAATTAATCTCAACTATCGATTTGACTATCTCAAGAGTTCTCAAGGGCCACAAAGGTCCGGTCACTGGGCTCTCCTTTGACCCCAAAAACGATTACCTTGCCTCAATTGATTCCTTTGGTACTGTTATTTACTGGGAACTCAGTACTGGTAAAGCAGTACACACTCTCAAATCCATAGCCCCAAATCATAACTCTGATTCATCAGTTTTAAATACTACAAGTTGGCGACCTGATGGTGAGATGCTAGCTGTACCAGGATTGAGAAATGATGTAGTCATGTATGACAGGGATACTAGCGAGAAATTGTTTAATTTAAAGGGTGACCATGAAAAATCAGTTTGCTCATTTTGTTGGTCCCCAAATGGCAAATACTTAGCGACTTCGGGGTTAGATAAGCAGGTTTTAATTTGGGATGTTGACTTGAAGCAAGATATAGAGAGGCAAAAGTTTGAGGAGAGAGTCTGTGGGCTGAGTTGGAAACCAGTTGGAAATACCTTGGCAGTAATTGATGTAATGGGTCGGTTTGGTATTTGGGAGAACCCGGTACCAATTAGCATGAAGTCTCCTAGTGAGGGTGTGGTCTTGAATGATACCAATGCTTTATTTGAAGATGAAGATGAAGATGAAGTACTGGGAAAGGGCATTAGTTGTTATTCAGGAAGTTTGGATGATAGCACTGAGAAAAGTGCTGGTGATTTCACTCCAATCAGCAGTAAAAAGGTGAAAAAGAGGGGACATTTGTTTGATGAAGGGGAAGAGGTGCTGCAAGAGACTGAGTCTAGAAAGAGAAGAAGGGAGAACGTGAGTAAGAGAGGAGATGGTGATGTTAGAGAAAGAGGAGGGGTGATGATGCAAGAGGCATTTCAGGCGGGGTCTACACCAACTGAACAAGGGAAAAGGCGTTTTTTGTGCTATAATTTGCTAGGCTGTGTCACTTCTCTGGAAAATGATGGTTTTTCCCATGTAGAGGTGAGAAGATAGATCTTATTTGCTAATCTTTTGGAAATATTTCATGTGTGGGTGAACCTATCAAAATAAGAACACAATGGAAAACCTTTCTTAACTCTGTAGGGTATATTTAGGTTATGTTGATAGTTATGAATGGTTTACCTTTTATTTGAACATTTTATCTAATGGAGCTTCAGATTTCTCCTAGAATGCTTATTTGCTATTGGGGCAAAAGTTATTGAAGAAGGATAAAAACAACACCGAGCCAGTATGTTATCGAATAACACTGTTATTGCTTGCGTGCTAACTTTATGTTTTGCCCCCAAATTCATAAATCCATTGGTTCAAAAAGAGGTACCCAACCAAGTAGGTGTCAATCACCCTTTTGTTGCTTGCAGATTTTTCTTTATATCTGAGCTTCTAATTGATAAAATCAACCCTGCGTCCCTGCAAATACACATAAAAAGAAATAAAGAAAGAGAAGACACTCAATGCAGCAATTATGCAGCTCAAAACTAATTCGGGCCAAACTGCTTGTAGGTCGACTTTCATGACACAGGAAGAGGCCCAAGGGTCCCATCCATGACCGATTATTTTGGCTTCACCATGGCTGCATTAAACGAAAGCGGTTGTGTGCTCGCAAGTCCATTCAAGGGAGAAAAGAATATGAGCACTCTCATGTATCGGCCTTTTGGTAGCTGGGCTAACAATAGTGAGGTCTCTCTCTCTTTCTAAAGTACCATTCCTCCTTCCCTAACGTAACAAACAAGAACAAAGGGCTAGTTTGGCACAACATGTCTCCTTCAGTTGTTGGTATGTGTGCAAAACTGTCCTTTATGTATAACCCAAGTAGTGCAAATTTCATATGGCATGCTATAAGAAACTGATATTTTCTGTTATGCTTGTACTGGGCTTAAGTTACAGTTAGGCATTATTACATTTATGTAGCTAACCCTTGTTTATACAAGTAAACCTCAATGAGTTCTCAGTTTATCCTATCTTATGCAACATGAACCAACAAATTAAGAAAAGAGGATGCCAATAAGGGCCTTGAAGCTGGTTTGCTTCTGATTTATGATATTATTTGGCTTAATTGTTTCTGATAATTTAATAATATACTGAATTTCCTTTTCCAGTGGTCAATGAGATTTGAGTTAGAAGAGGTAAAGGCTGTCGCGCTAGGTAAAAATTGGGTAGCTGCTGTTACTAGCTTCAATTTTCTTCGCATTTTCACTAAAGGCGGTTTGCAGGTTTTTCGTCACTTCTTTTTATGCACGCTATATTGAAAGTCTTAATGTATTTGTGGCCATGTTTGATAAAAGGTTTCTAATATATTTTTCAAAGTTCAAACTGGAAGTATATTAAGAAGGCTTATGAGGCACAGGCTCCCAGGGACTCATATATCAAGCAATTTTGATAGTCATTTGGAAGTTGGTGACTCTTTTCTTTGGCTGAACGAAAAATATATCAAGCAATTTTAATACCTCTGTTATTCCTAATAGCCGAAAAGATATTGGACATTGGTTGCAAATTTGGAGTACATTGGTTGTTTTCATGAACAGGAAAACGATGTGTACAATTTGCAACAAACATGGCCACAAATAAAAGATTACTTGTAGGGACCCTCCTGATTTGATCTGCTGTAAGATGTGCCCGCTCACATATAACATACAACATTCTTCCTTGTAATAGGACAACATACAACTTCTTTGTTATTGTAATTTAATGGCATTGTTAGCCAGCATTTCACCCACTAACCTTAAACGAAAAACTATTTCTGCAGCTTGTGTATTTGCAGAATTAACTGATAAAAGCTGGAAACTGTACCATAGAACATTTGTTTGCGCAATAGATAGTCTATATGTGGCAATACCCTTACCTAACTAATATTCATGCCTAAATAAATTATATGATGAATGCATTCCAGTCTTAGTGCTTAACATATATTGTATCTATTATTTATCTTTCTTGTAGATGCATATCCTTTCTGTAAATGGCCCAGTAGTCACGCTTGCAGGATTTGAAGATCTCTTGGCAGTTGTGACTCATGCTTCTGATTGCCTTTCCTCTGGAGAACAGGTCTAGTTGGTTGAGCATGCTAGTTTTTTTGAATATATTCTCGTACATTTGGAATTTTGAGTTGAAATATTTTTGTTCAGGTACTTGAGATGAAAGTTTTTAACATAAGGCACGCAACACAAACTATAAGCTGTTGTCTTCCCTTGACTCTATCTTCCCATCTGACATGGCTTGGGTTTAGTGAAGATGGCCGAATTTGTTCTTTCGACTCCAAGGTCAATAAAACTTTATCATTGCTATTGCCATTGTTGTTCTTCCTGTGTTGGTGTTGTGATTTATTTTAATACTTATGGCTTTCAGGGAATCTTGCGAGTATATAGTGACCAGTTTGGTGGTTCTTGGCTTCCAGTGTTCAGGTAATCACAGCTTTAAACATAAATCATTCTACTCTGCCAAGAGATGACATTTTACCTTAGTGAAAAGGAAGCTTTTTATCAAATGTTGTGGAAGCATACATTTGATCTATTTTATGTTTACCTATTGAAAGATTGTATATATTCATAGAACAATCCTGCTTGCTAATGCAAAAATATAGGAGCATGCAGCTTAATATTGGTACAAGTGGTATGGATATGGTGTTGCCAGTAGGTGAGGGTGAAAGGGGGTGAGATGTTGATGATAGTTTCATTTAGCTGAAGGCATTGCTCATCTGTTTTTTTTTTTAGGGTTGTTTCTGTTTTGGGTCCTTGTATATATTGTTTCATTTTGCAATGAAATTGGTAGCATAGAGCTGCTTTTTTTTGTGAAAAAAAAACAAAAGCAGGGTCATAATGATACTAGGAATAAGGATTTGTATGCTACTTGTGCAGCGTTGACAAAGCTAGGAAATCAGAAGATGAGAATTACTGGATTGTTGGGTTGAATGCAACAAAACTTTTTTGTGTAGTCTGCAAATCACCTGAATCCTATCCTTCTGTAAGTTTATTTACTGGTAAAAGCCACTGAGTAGGTTAATATAATATGGTCCCACCTGTGATGGTGTAACTACTGGTTGATCAATTTAAAGCTTCTCTCTTTTTGTCTTCTTGTCACTTGGTGTCTGAAATGAATGATTTTGGATTGCTTGAGCTTTGTTTAGACTGGATGGTTAGTGGACCTTTCAATGGCAAAAAAAAAAAAATTGAACTTGTATACTGTTGGGGGAACTCCTATTGGTAAAATCTTTGGGACCATAACAATCTGATCTTAAGGTAACGTAAGTGAGTGTATTATTAGTGCTGGTCTGTAATTGCAAAATATGGGGTACATTATGATCAATGCAGCCAAACTTGGGCATAACGGATCAACCAGAAAATTGAATGGTTAAATAGGCATGGTTTGCTTTTTTCAGGTGATGCCTAAGCCAGTGCTGACCATACTCGATTTTTCATCCCCAATAGCATCTTCTGATTTGGGGGCCGATGAGCTTGAAAATGAGTTTATGATCAACAATCTCCAACTTTCTGAGGTAAAAACAATCTTTTTGCAGGTCGATGCATGTGCCTCTGGACTGAGTGGGCCCTATGGGAATGCATGATATTTAGATATATTGTTGGGGCATAATGAGATTATTTGAATAAATAGAATATTGATATTTAAAATGCATGAATCTCAGATAAGAAAGAAAATAAAAGATATGGAAGCATGCGGCCTAGATGTGACAGCCTTGGATGATGAGGCATTCAGCTTAGAAGTAAAACTCGATCGATGCATCTTGAAATTAATTGCTAGCTGTTGTCATAGTAAGTATCAATTAAGTGTATTATTGCAAATGGCACATTCTTTCTTTCTTTTTTGTGCTTGCAAATTGCATTTAACCTTTGCCATTTCCTGTGATTCTGTGAATAACCAACATATCTTCTTTGTTAATTTGCCTGTTCAACAAAAAGCTTAGGGGTAGAAAATTGAGCAAACTCCTGGAAAGAGTGAAGTACACATTCATGGTTCATTGAATAGAAAGCAACACAACAAAGTCCACCTAAAGAAAAATTAACCAACACTTCTATTGCACAACAATAATTAATAATTATTCAGTCTTGGATTACCCTCAGATGCACAATCAAGCACCAGACCGACAAAGAAAATTTTGTTAGATAAACAAAAAGGGCCGTGAAGGCAATGAATTTTTTTTTCTTTTTTATATATTTTACATTTTGTTGATTAAATTGTTTGTTTGAAGGTGATAGGCTGGTGCGGGCTACAGAGCTAGCTAGGTTGCTTAGCACCCAGAAATCATTAAAAGGTGCAATAACAATTGTAACGGCATCTAAGCTGCCCATATTGCAAGAGAAGTTCAGTGCCATTCTTGAGGTTAGTTAATCATTTTTTAAAAGCCCTTAAAGAGCATCAGAAAGTCGTGCATATCGTGCAAAAGAAAGTATCAAACTATACACCCGAAGGGAAATTCACATAAAACCCTCTGCTAAAATTGTTCTGCATTTGTGGATATGAAGCGGAATAGGGTACAGCCAGAAAACAGTAAAAGAAATTGTGGGGTGATCTGATATGGTATTGGCATGTTTCAGTAATGTTACAACAGATGTGGTAGATGCGTGATGCTGTAGTCCTTGGCATATTACTGTACAATCATCTGAATTTCCCTGTCCTTTACGACCTCTATGGATGTACCTACTAATTGCTGTGCTTGCAGTTGCTGGATATGTGATGTACAACTGGTTATGAAAAAAAAAAATATTTTTGGTATCTTTTACTTTGGATTCTTTTTTCGCAGGAAAGGATGTTAGAGGACTTAAAGACACCCGAACCAATCCCAATTGTCAGATCCAATGGTAGAACAACAAACAGCATTCAACCGCGAAACAGTTTGTCTCCCATGATGGAGTGTACTCCAGATTTCAACAACGGAACACAAAACACCATTAAATCAAAAATCAAGTCATCACCAGCAACAGAAACCCTGAAATTGGTCAAAACTCACACTTCACCCCGAGAAAACCTCGTGGAAGGAGAAGATATTTCAAAAGAGAGGAAAGTCGGGAGCAAATTGGAGAAACTGGCAACGTTTGTCAAGACAAAAGGCAATGCCACAAGTGAAATTCCAGGAAAGGAGGACAGTTCTAGTTCAACGGGAAATGTGAAACAGCAGACCGAGTTAAAAGTGCCCATAAATCCTTTTGCCAGGTTTAAGAAGGTTTAATAAATTGAGGGAATTTAGGGTGCTAATTATTTTTTACTAATTCCTATTGTAATTACTTGTTTACGAGACTTCAATTCTCGTGAAAATAGTTTTAGATATGCCATAATTTTTTATTTGCTTAAGCGCGTACGATTTGCAACAGGCGCTGTTATTATTATTATTTTTGGTGAAGTTGGGTTGCAGTTAAAAACGACGTTGGTATTTCTACCATCAGATTAGTTTTTAATTAAAGAAATGATATCAGTCGGAACAAAAATCATGTGCCATATTGGAAAAATTGGGCTGCGCTAATACCGAGAGCAATCGATTGATGATTGGAACTGATTATTTTAAAATTGGATCAAAATATATGTAACTATAAGAAAACGAATTTTAAATGATTCAGTAATTATCTTTTTTTGATATATTAATGATTCAGTAATTGTCGTAAGAAAAAATCTGTTACACTTGAACTTAGTACACAGTAAACTATATGAAGTTCCAACACAAACCATATACATTTCGAACTCCAGTTCTCATAGCCAAAAAAGAAAGTGTGTCAATTCAACCGATTTCATTCTCTCAAGTTGAATTGAATCGCTGGGCGTTCTTATTCCAAGCTTCGAGTTCCTCTGTCTGTAGAGAAATTATCTGTCAAAACTCGTAGCGAGACCTTTGATCTAGCCCCAAACCTCGAGTTCGTCTTTGTAGAGAAATTATCTGTCAAAACTCGTAGCGAGACCTTATTTGATCTAGCCCCATCAATAAGTGCCAAATCTCGTCTTCAATCCCGGCATTTCTCACAGCCGGGATCATCATTGGACGGCAGCTCGTACCTGCACAAGGGGCACGTGTTGCGCACATTCAACCACGGTATGATGCAATCCTGATGATAACAGTGTGTACATGGCAATGCAGTGATCCTCTCGCCAATATTGATCTCCTCCTTGCACACTGCACAGGGGGCCTGGCTCCTGTGCGGATCCCCTTCTGACCGAATCGTCGCGTGCAGACCGGCGACAGCTGATCTGGCCGCAGGCTTAGTACGGCAACTGTCCTCTGAAAAGACAGGTGCTGGAGACGAACTAGACGGGGCCCAGTCGGGTATGTCAAACACTTCTTCATCTTCACAGTTCATCGCCACATAAGGGTTCTGGCCAAGTGCTGAGAGGAGCATTAAGCGTGCGGTGATCCTGTCGGATTCTTCATCTATGCCATATCTATAGTTAGACGCCATTGGAGATGCTTTGTTGCTTTGTGTTATTTTTGTATATCAGTGCTAGCGGAAGTAGGAAATGTAGAGATTTGATAAGATCGACTAGGAGTTCTATATATGGAGCTGGATTGGAAATTGAATTGAGCTGACGTGGCAGCTTGGATAAGGACTAGTTTGATTTTGAATGCCTATCTTTTACTCAATCCAAGAGACCAAGAGAGCGATGATCTGACGTGGACATGCTCACCACAGTAGTTGGATTTTCTATGGCTGATTCTCTGTAGCAATGGAACACTCAACACGGCCATAATGACAAACTAATTATTGTGGTTCTATTCCACGGGTCAAAAATTCGTGATTCGGAAATAGTTCAGGTATAATTCGAGAATAATTCAGTCCAAAAAGAAGCAAAAAATATCCAAAAAAAAGGTATATGTACTTATTATATTTTTTTTATTGTTTAACTTTTTTATAAAATTTGAAAGAAAAAAAAAGTTCGAAAAGTGCTTAAGAATTTAGAGTATACATATAATATATTATTTTTTTCTTTCACATTCAAAATATTGTGAATTAGTTAATTAAAGATTTGATTTAAATCGAGATGGTCGTCACATGATGTGGTCCGCTTATGCATTTCAAAATTCAAAAACTATGCCTCAGCTTCACCCACGTGGTGGGGTCTTGCCATACGACGAATTTCACCCATAATGCATAGACTATGGAGCAACAAATTTATACGGAGCGATGAATTTTTTGAATAAAACACAAATAATTCGTAAAAAAATGTATTATTCGCATTTTATTCGCGAATAAATTGATAAAAATTCGGTTCAGTAACCTCCAATAAACGTTTTATTCGCGAATCATGTTACTATGAACACGGCAATAATCAAACTTTATCTTTTGCAGTGTGAGTTAAATTCAATAAGAGGCGTGTTTTATAGTTTTTTTTCTGTGAATTAATTCAACGTGAGAAAAATTCTTGTGTTTACTATGATTAGCGTGTGTTAGTCTGAATTAATTATGGATCTCTCGTGCATTATAGATTTGCTTCTTTTAGAATTATCAATAAGTTGTATAATGCGGATAACTATAGATACCTTGTTCAGAAAGAAAAGGAAAAATAAACTAAACTAAAAATTGTAATAAAAATTTAAAAATGAGTAGTTACTGATATATTTGTGTTATGATTTTTACTATAAGAGTTCTTTAAATCTCAATAATATAAAGCTAAAATGTCATAAATATTTTGAATTATACTATCACATAATAAAATAGATTAAAATCTTTCTCAATAATATAAAGCTGAAATGTCATAAATATTTTGAATTATACTATCACTAAAAAGTGGCATCTGTAATTGCATTTTTCCCACATAAGCATGTGCCACAGAAGAACTAGAACTTCTAAGAAAATGAAGGAACAGCGTACATCTGCGTCTTGTCAGGCCCCTTTCTCTATACAATGTATTGCAACGAAGGATAAGACCGAAATTGAGAATGCATATCCAGTTATCCACACAGGCACACTGATTAGCCCAATTTCTTAGTTGTTTTTGGAATTCCTTTTCCTTTATCGATTTTCTTTTTCCTAAAGTAGTCGGACTTTTGGGTCTTAATTGGATTTTGTTAACAGGACTTTGTTGGAGGAAATGTGTTAAATTTAAAAATGTTTGACGTGGATCGTCATGGAATACGTGTTGATGTGACTAGCAGCTTATAAGAAATATAATTATATATCGAACTACCTTCATAAATTTTCTCCCAAATTACCTCTAACGCATATATAACATAATATATTTGACTAATTCAGCTAATAATTGCTGACAGCTATAATCTGTTTTTAATTAAAACACATTTTGACAGTTATTAGTATACTAAAATTATTGCAAATTGCATTCTCAGCTGTTACAAAATTTATTCTAATTATTTTGAACTTCATATTAATTTTCTCAATTATTTTGTAAATTTAGCTATTTATTTCTTTAAAAAAATAATAAAATTAGTTGGAAAATATGTGAAAGCCGAGTTCCGGAGACAGAAATAATTATAATAATACTTTCTCTCTCCTTCCTTGCACCTAAGGCACGAAGAAATATTAACTAGTGTGTGAAAATGAGTTGCCAATTCCAGGGTTTTTTATTAATATCCAACATAAAATAAAAAAAATTAAATATATCCACGATTTTTGAGTTTTTCTAAAAATTCCCAAATCAGCCGTTTAATAGCCGGTTGAGAATTAAAATGGGAACCGACCATTAAATGACCGGTTGGAATTTTCTTTTTCTTTTTTTTAAAAAAATTACAATTTATTTACTTTTTTTATTGAAATATTATAAATATTTTTTATATTTCTTTGAAAATATATAGAATGCTATATAATTTGATTTATTAGAAGGACTGCAACAAATAATCTGAATCAACATTTTTCAGACTAAATTTTTTGCGGTTGTAAAAAAAAATTAAAATATTTCTTTGTATGTTATTGGAAAAAAAATAAATAAAAATGCTTTGAATCGGAGTTAATGATTCCGGTTCAAAATCTCTTCTATAAAAGCAGAAAATATTGTGATTCTTCTATTTTTGAAAAAAACATAACTTAAACAAAAAAATCACTGACAAACTATGACAAAAGATTATTAAATAACTTAAAGTTTTAGTTTTTATTGAAAATAGAAGAATCACAATATTTTCTATATTTACCTAGAATTGACTTTTGAATCGGAATCAAAAACTCAGATTCAAAGCATTTTTTTTTCAATAACATAAAGAAATATTTTAATTTTTCTTACAACTGCAAAAAATCCGGTCTGAAAAATATTGATCCGAATTATTTGTTGTAGTCCTAATAAATCAAATTATATAGCATTCTATTTATTTCAAAGAAATATAAAAAACAAATTATAATATTTCAAGAGGAGGGCTCAAATGCTCCAACAATTTCTGCCCCAATAAGCTCCCAAAATCTAAACCGCAAATCTAATGTTAAATCGCGGTTCAGATTGAGACCATCTATTTCCAGGAATACTAGCGAATAATTGAGATGTTTCTCTCCAGTTCTCATAAATCATTACCGCTGTTCAGTTCTCTCCTTTTGTCTTCAACAATTAATCAATGACTGATCCCGATGCTCTATCTCCTCCGTGCAGTACAGTCATGGGCTCTCTCTATCCTCCATTCAAATTTTCAATTTTTCATCTCCTCTGTGCAGTATATCAATTTTTCATCGCGTCTTCATGAAAACATTCATCCATTTCACAAATCCAGATTCTATTGGTACCAACTACCAATCGTGGTAAACATGTTTCACTTATAACAAAATCATATAACATAGAATCATTCACTTGAGGAATATTGTCAAGAAATCAATCCCGTCATGGGATGAGAACAAAAAAAATGAGCAATTGCATGAACTATCACTCTATCAGGCGATTACTCAAATTAAAATCTAAAAGAAAAGGAAATAAAAACACACAATCATTAGAAAATGACAGTTGATAAATGAATTTTACAGATTCATGAATAACTGAAAAGTGCCTCCTGATATAGCCTAGGCATGATGTGCCCCCGGTTGACCAATATGCCGCATTGCTTCCCTATACGATGTTGTGTATTTATAATATCAAACTAGCCTATCCAGTCGGTGAAGAGGAGTTGACGGTGGTAGTGGCCGTGGAAGCGATTCGCTGCTCTTGCGACAAAACCCTAACTTATGAGAGGGGAGATCTGAACAGGGAAATCGACGGAGAGGCGAGAGGAGAGTGTTGTTGGGGTCGAGTCAGACGGGAGGGGTGAGAGCAGGGTTGCGCTGGGGTAAGGACAAAGAATTTGCATGGAGCTAATTTGCGTTGTGGCCTTGTGGGAGAAAGACACAAAAATGAGTGAGAAAAAGGAGGGGTCCGGACTCACGAGCAAACTGGAGCGAATTACAACTTCTAATCAAGCGTTTTGTTTGACACAAATCTTACAGTGCAGCTCAGAGGACCAGATTTTGGGCGCTGATTGGGGCAATTATTCTTGGAGCATTTGAGTCCTCCTCATATTTCAATACAAATAATAAATAAATTATAACTTTTTCTAAAAAAAAAATTCCAGGTTCTCATTTTAATTCTCTAACCGGTCATTAAATTACTGATGTGGACATTTTTAGAAAAACTCGTGAACATTACTAATAACTAATAATTAATTAGTAATTAATGTGGGATATTTTTTATGCTATTAATAAAATTTTTGATTTCCTCTGTGTGGAGCTATGGATAGAACCGCCTGCGGCCTGCCTTTTCTTTCTAAAAGGGAGAAGGATAAGCCTACGGACATTTCCACTAAAAAAAGAAAAATAAAAGGGAGAAGGATCCCTCCAGTACTGCGCGAGTAACACTCTTTTGTTCTGACATTGTGCCATTGTGGGACCTAGTTAATAAAAATCTCGGATTCCAGGTCAGTAGTGACACAGTATTCTACCAGTGAGCATTCGGTCAATTACTCAATTGCATAAACGTTGAAATCCCTCGTAACTTCCGCCTGCTTGTATTACTGGAACCAAATCTGCTGGGATTCCAAAGAATGACATGACCCTGCGATTCTACATCCATCTCTTTCTATTTTCTAAGATTCGTGTAGAATAAATAACTACCCTTGAGATACGTACATTTCAAAAAGTGAATAGTGATATCTGAAATTGCAAGAACCCTGGCAGCAGATTTATTTCCCTTGTAACTTCCGCTTAAAACGAATAAGGCGATTCAGAGGCGACAGGGTTTTAAGAGTCGTCTTTAGCCGGCAGCTCCGTCCCGCCCCGCTCTCACTCCCTCTCGTTCATCTGTTCCACTTCGACTCATTTTATTTGAACGGATGTCCGTCTTGACAGTTGTTTGTCGTTTTGTCTGTTCGTCGACTTCAAAGTGAGGGTGTTGTTAAATTGCAGTGTTATAAAATGCGGTATGCGGAAGATCATTGCATACCGCATATACGGTATACGGTTACATATGTGAATTTATATATGCAGATTTAAAATAAAAATTCATATATATTTGAAACCATAATCTCACAACAAGAATAATATTACACATTGATAAGCCAAAATTATATATGTTGAAACCTAGGATTGGATATGAAAAATAAGCCGAGTTTTGATTAGATTATGTTTAATTAGGTTAGAAATGTCAAAAAGTTCAAGTTACTGTCCTAGTTATGTTTGTTCTACAGGTAATCAAGTGTTTGGAGCTAAAACAAAGCAAAACGGGTGAGTTAGCATGAAGAATGGAGCTTTTGTTACATGCATTGTGGCCCGGAAGAGATTTCTTGCGATCCGCAGCCAAGCAAGTCGGAACTAGACAAGTCGGCAGCTTTCAGCACATGCCTTGCGACCCGTAATGGGGTGGTTGCAGTCCACAATAGCCTCCAGAATTCTTCGATTCAAGCTGTTAACTTCCTCCATATATTGCGGCCCGTAATGAAATGGTTGCGGCTCGCAATTAGGTCAGTTCAGAGCCCGTTTTAGATATTTTTAGTTGGTTATTTTGGGATTTTGGGAGGGGTTATAAAAGGAATGTTGCAGAACTGTTTGAGGACGTTTTTAGAGAGTTATTTTCTGATTTTAAACAAGGAAGAGCAAGGAAAAGCAAGAAGAGAGAAGAAGGAAGAAGAGATCATCATTGATCAATCCGTTTTATTATTTTCTTTCCTTTGGAACTCTTTTATTCATTTGATTTGATTTGTATCTTAGCCATGGCTGGCTAAGGACTTTTCTAGGGTTGATTAGGGCTGTACTTGAAACTTTTGTTATGATTTAGTTTGTTTTATTTTATATGTTCTTGTTCTTTGTTATGATCTATTCTTTATTTTGATTGATTGTGATGACTTAATCGAAATTGCATGAAACCCTATGATTTGGTATTTACAATTGAGAAATTGAATATTAGGTCCAGACCATAAAGAATAGGATATTTGATAGGCTAGGTACCGAGAGGTGATGCTTGTCTTATACGGGCTTTACCCAATAGTTTAGATAAATTGTGCCAAGTACCGAGATGTGAAAGACGGTTTCCTGAGTTATTGGGACAATAAAGACTTAATGACTTTATATTAGAGTAACCAAGTACCGAGAGGTGACGTTTATTCTAATTTAAAGATGGTACTAATATAGAGATTTCACTTTGTACCTACAATACCCAACTGTGTCTTTATAAATATTAGAACAAAATTTATAAACCAATTAGTCGTGACATTAGTGGATAGGAACCCTAAGAAACCATAATTTCTTATACTTGATAAAAATCAGATTTCCCTTTAAAGACTTTAGTTTAATTAAACTTAATCACAATCAAACTAACATTTGAACAAACAAATTTCTTTCTACTTGCTTTTACTAAATTAAATTGTTAGGTTAGATTTCGATATTCCAACTTGTCCTTGTGGAGACGATCCTTAAATACTACTTGACTAGGTTGTACACTTGCAACCGAATTGAGTATCAACTAGGATTTATTACTTGTATTGTAATAATATACATCACACATATTTGTAGAACTATTTTATATTCATTATTCTCTAGTGTAAAAGCAACATAAATATATAAGAATACACAATAATAAGATCATATGTGCAGATCACATACAGTTCATATGCAGTATATGCGGTTCATATGCGATTCATATGCGGATCATATGCGGTTCGGTTCATATGCAGTATATGCGGTTCATATGCGGTTCATATGCGGATCATATGCGGTTCATATGCGGTTCATATGCGGATCATATGCAGATCATATCTGATATGCGGTCAAAAATTATGCAACCGAATATGCGGCCGCATATTAGACCGCATATTAATTTTCTATGCGGTTCGAAACCGCATACGCATATGCGGCCGCATAGACCGCATTTTATTACAGTGTTAAATTGTTTTATCTCTATAGTATCTACTGTAGCTATAGTAACTATATATAAATAAAGCACATTTTTTTAATTGTTATTAACAATAATAATACAAAAAATTATCTCCTTTCTTCTCTTTTTCTTTTCTCTTTCTTTTATCACAATCTCAAGCGATGATTGTCATAGACTAGTTATTTAATTTTTGATCCGGTTTGATTCAGTGCATTTTCGGCTAAATGGTGACTATTTTGGACCAATTGATTCAGTTTTTGATTAGGTTTAATTTAGTGTCTCTTGACTGCACATTCCTCCAGATGGCATCGGTTTTAGAAAGAAGACGTTTTGTCTTCAAAAAAGATTCGATAATGTAACTCGAAAAAATTGTGTTTACATTTTTAGATCCTTATATATATTTTGTAAGGATAAATATTTTTGTTTTTTGTTTTTTGAAATCTTCACATAAACTCTGCCCGTAAAGTTTTTACATATTTTAAGTCAGAAAAAAAAGGGTTGTGATAAGATATTGCGAGTCAACGTAAAAAATAAGTCTTTTTATGAAAATAAAATCCTATTGTACTTTGTGACTCGTTGAATTCCATTTCTAACCTAATTCAACTTGTTTAAGATAAAATGTTCAAACAAAATATTTAATTGTTGTTGTTTAAAATCTTTGCAGAGACTCAAAACTCTCAGCCTTTGAGTATCTAACAGTTCTAAATTTTTTTCGACTGTGTTACTGCCTCCATTCTTATAAGGATGAATATGTTTATCCTCGAAATGGTATTTCCATGTCCTAACGCCATAAATTAGAAAATTCCAGCGAAACTTTTATTGTAGACAAACGAATTTAAATTTTAAATTTCTGTTCTCTTTTTGAAATTTGAATAACAACCCGACGTCTTTTGAAATCCAAAAAAAATTGAGCACAAGAGAAGTAATGTCCGTCTCATTTTCGGCCCCTCTTACTGTCGCGTGATCTGTCTAATTAAGTAAATTAAGATAAACAATTCAATTTAGTTGTTCAAAATTAATAAAGATAATATAGAAGTTAAACTTACAAATTTTGTGAGTTCAAACTATGGCCAAATTTACTCATATAATTCAACAATACAAGGGTTCAAATGTCTTATTTACTCCTCACGTCTCTATTTATATTTTTAAAGTTCAAATAATTAATCTAAACCATACAATGATACAATATGATCTCTATATATATATATAGGCTGTGGCTAATTTGCTGTCGGTAGCATTTCTGCCAGTGGTGAAGTTACCCTTTTTTTTTATTTTGTGATGTCCAAACAACAAATCCAAACCATTAGATGTTTAATCTATACTATAATCTACTTAGAGACCAAATTTTACGTTTTTTGGAATTTTTTTACTATTTACTAAGCTGGTTTGAAAACAACTGATTTCAATGCTGCAGAAATTTACTGAAATCAGCAGTTTTTAAACTAGCTTAATAAATAGTAAAAAAATTTCAAAAAATGTAAAAATTTGATCTCCAAGTAGATTATAATATAAATTAAACATCTAACGGTTTGGATTTGTTATTTGAACATTAGAAAATTAAAAAATGGACGGTAACACCTCCGGCTAAAATGCTACCGACAGTAAATTAGCCGGACCCTATATATATATATATATATACCTTTTATCATTTTCATTATATCGGAACACGCATAATTAATTTCTGTTGTTAATACTCTCAGCTACAAATAAAGACAAAACCTTGACGTTCTAATGTTCTATTGATATCATTTGCACAGCTTGAGTTACCACAGAACGACGAGTGGCACAGATAAGAGCCATATAGGCTGGGATCCCTCTCTTTGATAATGTCCAAGTTTTGTAGTACAGTGAAAGTTTCTCTCTTTTCAAGAGCTACTCATCTTTGAATTCTAGAAGGTGGTAGAAAAAAAAGTCATCGAACTATTTCACCAATCTTTCATGTCGCTATTCCTATTCAATCCTGGTACCTTAGTGATTTAAAATTACATATTTTCAGTTTTCATGGATAAAAATGACATAACAATTGTATTTCACGTAGGAGTGTAAACGGTCAGATACAGATCGGATAGTAATTAAATTGTATTCTTATCCGTTATAATTTTTTAGAAATGAATACAAATACGAATATAGATCGGATATTAAACGCTAAGGATACGAATCGGATGAATACGGATCGGATAAGAATATAATTTAGATAATTAAAGATAAATTACTAATGTATATCTTAGTAAAGAACAACATCTAAATATAATTTTTTGTCCATAAATTAGATCTAATATTTTTATAAGGGCCATGATAATTGTGCCCCCACTCTCATCCTCTATTATCCCCAATTTTATTAGTTCAATCTCGTCCATATTTCTCATGATCTACAAGAAATTTTGTGAATCTAAAATCACGAACGTCTTCTACACAATTTTATCTTTCAAATGAGATCTATGATGACATACTTTCGAGCTCGTTGTTACACAAATATTTATATCTCGTCATCTAAGTATTTATACATAGTATTTTTCACATATGACACTGTTGACATTTAAAATTATTAATATCAAGTATTACAAGTATTTATACCTATGTGGTCAATTATTTTTATTAGAGAAAGGTTGATGCAAGGATGATTGGAGAAGGTTGATGTGGAGATGCGGGGTCCACAATTGGAAATAAATACTTACAAGTATAGGTACAAATACTTGCACGATGAGGTATAAATACTTGTGTGACGATGAGCCCGGAAGTATGTCATCATGGATCTTATTTGAAAGATAAAATTACGTAGAATACGTTCGTGGTTTTAGATTCGCAAAATTTCCCATAAATCATGAGAAATATAGACGGCATTGGAAAAAAAAAACTCATCTTTAAAATCTGTTAAAGAGATGGTGGGATGATGAGAGGATGAGAGTGGGGGAATTCATATAATTATTTTTTTTATAATAAGTTTGTTGGTTATAAAACATATATCATATTATCAAAATATTAGTCACTAATTATATCATAGTGTTTTTTTTTCATCAAAATATATATGTATATACAGTTTAATAAATCATCGATATGAATATACAAATTAATAAATCAATTAAGAATATAGAGTATATTTGTTGTGGTTTAAGAGTGTAAACGGTCGGATACGAATAGTTACAGATATTTAAAAGTCTTACTGTTTTTTTATTTGTTATAATTTTTCAGATATAAATATAAATACAGATGCTAATACATGATATTAATTTTTGAGATTTGAATCCGGACGAAATCGGATAATATTCAATCCGTTTACACCTCTAATTTCAGGAATCACAGTGACCGATGCCATTCTCGGTTCACAGACGTTATCCTCAGAACCGAATATCTTGCCCACAGGTTAGCAAAAAGTTTCCTGCCGACAATGTCTATTCATTCATGATAAACAATCATAATTAACGTAGAAAAAATATTTAGTTTAAAAAGACACAAGCCATACTAATTTGGACCGTTCAGATTATAAATGAATAAACGGATAAACCTTGTCACAGGAATTTCCTGCCTACCTATAATAAGAGATTTGGTTTCGTTATCCTCTTGTTTTTCCGGAAATTTTTTTTTTCTTAAACCAAACTTTCATTTTCTTTTTCTTTGTTCTATATCGACAATTTGTTTTTTTTTTTAACTTTTTACTTGCATATATATATATATATATATTTAAAAAAAAATCGGGCAAAAAGAGAAATCTTAAAAATTGTGAGCAGATGCATAAGATGTGAATATGTAATAGTAAAATATTAATACTATGGTATGAAACAGTAATAGTAGAAGATAAGTACTCCAAAAAAGGTATACATAACTAATAAAGAGCAACATGGTTTATCTACTAAATATTTCGATTTATCATTAACAAACCATTGGAAGCTAGACTGGTGTATTTTAAATTTTCATAGCTACAAGCCTACAAGCAAAATCAGGTCTTTTGCCTGCAATATCAATTGTGGCCAATTAGGCCCTTTAAATTTAACAGATAAAGCCCAATTTGAAGTGCCCCGACTCACGACAAAGTGTTTCAAACTGGACATCTCCGTTAAAAGCCTGGAAAAGATTTAAGGGTATCAATGTCACCCTTTTACCCGTTCATCCGAGCCGTATCATATTAAAAAATACAGATAAAGTAAGATTTTTTTCTGTTAGTTAATCATCAGATACGGGTAATATTTTTTTCCGTTAACTTAACCGTTTTTATATAAGATAATTTTTAAAAATAAAATTATATATTTGTATGAAGATAATACATGATACAATAAAATTTTATATTTTATTAAATTTTCATAATACAAATTGGTTGCATTAATTATTTTTTTTTTATTTAAAAAAATATTTTATCAAAAGCATAAATCAAAATATTAATGATACTTTTTTATCCGTTTACCCGACCCATATCGTATTTGAAAAGACGGATAAGAGTAAAGATTTTTTTCCAGGAATAATTTTTTATATATCCTTCAAAACTCTTATGGTTTCTTATTTACCCCTCAAGTCCTTATTTACCTCTCGTTAAACTGTTTCTTTTTCTTTTCTCTTTTTTGGATAAAAGGCTTTAGAAGCCCATTTCATGTTAATGAAACAAAAAGATTTAAGTTACATAGTGTTCCTGTCAGAGTACTGGTGGGAAAAAATGGCACCACCTATGCCTCTCACCAGCATCTGTACAAGGAAACCCAACTATTGGCAATTTGCAAAACACTACATGAGTTTGTAAGCAACAAAACAACACATAATATGAAGTTCTACATATTAGGCTAAATGGATCACAACTGATTAAAGACAAAAGACAACAGTTAGACATCTTCAACATAGGCAATGCGGGGCACTTTTGGAAACGCAGGTACTGCATCGGCTTCAGGTGCCAAGGTTTGTAAGGGTATTGCAGCAACATTGTCCACTATCCAAGCCTCTGTAGCTTCTTTCAATTTCTTGCTCATGGTACCTGTCCAGTAAGTAATCAAGGATATAATCAGTAATATAATATTTCTTGCTGTTTTAACAGGAATATGATTGAAACAAATGTCATTCCTATATTTCCATATAGTCCAACACAAAGCACTATACATTATCAAGAAACCTATTTTTTTTGTTTTAGGAAGAATATTAGCAAATTGAAGAATATCACGATAGTTTGCTCATGTATGCATAATATCCTAACTTTTACCTAACCAGAAACTGTTTCTTATTTTCCCTTCCTCTAATTAACATTTCACTTAAATTATAAAAACTCCTTATTTATTTATGTTTTAAAATAAAAGACAAAATTGTCCTTTGTCATTTCTCTTGAAACACAAAATTGTCCTCACCGATTCTGAGAAGCAAAAGCAAGCACCAAAAAAACACAAAATTGTCCATCCCGAAATTAACTCTTTTCGGCCTTCTTGCCTTGCTGACTTGAGAGTATATTAAGTATGAGTTGACTCCTTTGCAAAATCTCAATATAACAAGCAAAGAAGAAGAAAGGGGAGATAGCATAATTGGCTAGAGAAAAATTCTAGAATTGTTATACTCAAAAGTCGAGAGTTTGATTTTTCTCATGACTTTTGCAGCTTTTGCGAAGGCTTTATTTTTTTCAAAAAAAAAAAATAGTTCCATTTCATTTCTTCATTTAAGTAGGTTTTGCTAAATACAGCAAGAAAAGCAGCAGCTATACACCTCTGTTTTAAGTGCTTACACTTAAAAAACTAAAACTGAAATTATATATTTATTCATGCATAGTCCCAGCGAGATCCCCATGCAATCAAATTTCTCCTATATATGCTCAGCTTTAATAGTTGCGCAAGGATTATATAAGAGATAAAGCTGAAATGAGGTCTTGTGCAATTTCTAGAGCTTTTTGTTGTGGCAACAAAGAAAGATTTGCTTTTATAGTAAATTGAGAGTAAAGAAGAGCTTACAAAAACTCCCAACAAAAGAAAAGTTAAAGAGTCCAAGAGAGCGGGGATCCACCTTTTTTTATGTCCAGTTTAGATTATTGAAAGGAAGACAATTAGAGAAGGGCGAAGGTCTGACTACAGAGACGTAAATAAGAGAAATTAAAAACATAGATAAATTAAGGACAATTTCGTGCTTCAAAAGAAACAACAAAGGACAATTTTGTCTTTTATTTCTAAACATAAACAAATTAAGGAGTTTTTATAATTTAAGTGAAAGGTTAATTAGAGGAAGGGCAAATAAGAAACAATTTGACAAGTTGAGAGATAAATAAGATAAATAAAAGACTTGAGGAGTAAATAAGAAATTATAACAAGTTGAAAAATTATTCTTTTTTCTGTTATCACAACGGATACGGGTATGAAAATATTCCACCCAATTCATTGACACCCCTAAAAGTAGTCTACCAATTGATATCTTTTCACAAATAATAGAAATTCTAAATTTTGATTGATATCTTCGATTTTCTCTTTTGGAAACTTCTCAAATTCTTTAGTAATAAACCTGCAAAAGCTCTCAAATTGTATCTGATTAAACCCAGGTATTGTGGCCATTCCGCCATTTCCATTCCAAATCATCCTAATCTGAAGCTTCTTATCGAAAAAAATCCCATAGTTGCTTACTATTCATCGACTCCCTATCTAGAGAACAATCAAGTAATAATGGAATTCTTATTCTGTGTAAATGGATCGGATATTATCCGAATTTGGATCCGAATTCGGAAAAAAGTAAATTCAGATATTCGGATACGGATGTTTTCAGATACAAATCCGGATTCAGATAATTTTTTAACAAATACGGATACGGTTTCAAATATGAAGTCGAATACAGATTCGGATACGGATAATTATCCGTATCTGACATTTTTTTTTATTTTGGATATTCGAATCTTTTAATGGTCAACCATCTCCGATTCACACAAAATTTATAAATGAATCTTTACATTTTGGGCCGGGCTGTTAGAATAAACTTTATAATATTTGGTTCTACAATTAACTTTACACCTTTGGATCGATCTACAAATAATATATTTTAATATTTATTTCCTTATAGCCTTTCTACTTATCTGTTACTTTTTACTGATACTCTTTGAATTGGCATTGTTGATAGAAATGGTTCAAGACATTTTTTTTTCTTTTTGTTTATCCTATATGGTTGAAAAAATATTATTCAGCTTAGATGGATATATTTTGACAAACGATATGACATGATTAGTATATATTATTTTGTTAACAAAATAAATCTTTTTTAACTAACCAATTTATAAAAAATATTAAATCTAATTTAAATGAAAAAGTTATATTAAACGATATGACATGATTAGTATATATTATTTTGTTAACAAAATAAATCTTTTTTAACTAACCAATTCATAAAAAATATTAAATCTAATTTAAATGAAAAAGTTATATTAAGATATTACTTTTTACTAGAATATACATTAATATTTTATTTTTAATTATCTAAATTTTATTGATAATCGTATCCGTATTTGTATCCAAAATATTATAACCGATACGAATACGATTTAACTACTATCCGATCTGTATCCGACCGTTTACACCCTACCTAAAAGGATTCTTCGACTAAAACGACGCTCGACCTCTCCAGTATTTTCTCTACGTCTGGATCTGGAGAGAGAGAGAGAGAGAGAGATGGGGAGGGAAGTGGCGGAGAGCTGTATAGACGGCGTGATAATAGAGATGGTATCGGCGTATTCCACTAGATTCTATTCTTCCAAACCTGATGTGGCAGCTCGTCGGATCGAAGCCATCGGTTATCAAGTAGGCCATCAGTTGTCCGAGCGGTAACCTCACCTCCTCTCATGTTTTCTCGTACAGTTCAAAATCCAGGTCTTTGTTGTAGCGTTTGGGGTTTAGGAAGGAATGAAATTGTTGCTTGGAATAAGAGTATAAGACCATATTTGGCGGACCCAGAATATTAATTCAGTGGTGTCAGTTCATTTATTGTTTGAAGTTTTTTGTCATAGTAAAATTATATTGTATATAATTATAAGGAACTTTTTGAATGCATTTAAGCTTCATGTTTGCCTCAATTGAACCTTAATGTGCAATAAAGCTTAATCTGAAACCTGATCAACTCAATTCTTTGTTAATTGTGCAATCAGGAATTTGCAAAACATGTGTTATTAAGCATCATATATTCAATAGAAATTAGAAACAATGGGGCTAGAAAGAAAGGTCATTCTGGCAGGAAACTGACTGGTACGGCTCCGCAGTTTAGTATAGCAACTATTGCTTTTGAAAGGCATTACCGTTTTCCATCAATATTTTCATTATTTAAGTTTTAGATAGAAAATATATAATGTTTAAGCCGAGAAACACACTTAGCAAAGTTGGTTTTAGGCATTGCTCTCTGTGAGGGTGATGCGGGTTTGAGCCACTGGGAGTGATTTGGGGGCTTTGACCCTCATCTCATGCTCTAGAAAAATATATAGCGAACAAACCAAGTTTCGAAACTTCTCTTTTTTTCCCCTTGGCTTATCAGATGTTTTTAAAACACATCTGAGTTAGGTTCTGTTCAATTGAAGCTTAATGGTTGTTGGGGGATTGTTGGTTTTACAAACACATCTGAGATTAAATTTAGCTCAATTGAAGTGTAATGTGTTGGGGTTGGTGAGGTTTAATTGAACTTATAGGACTTGCTGCTTCGGCAGCACATTTTTATTATAAATGATTTTTACTACTATTTTTGTCTCTTATTGTTGTTTTTTCCCATTAAATTTAATAAAGATACACAATGGAGAGACCGAGGTTTGCTGATCACTTGGAGGCAATAAAGTTCATATGCAAGGATTTCTGGACTGAGGTCTTCAAGAAGCAAATTGATAACTTGAAGACTAATCACAGAGTAAGTGAAAGGCCAATTTGTAGCAAAATGTATTTGATTCCCTCTCAAATTTAGAAGCTTCTCACGCACTCCTCTGAACTTAAGCTAAGTTAATAGCTTGTAGAAGATAGCTAAGTTGGGCATAGTTTCCTTTTGCAAAACCTTTGTACTTCTACTGTTTCCTTTTGCGCACAAATCACAGTTGCTTCCTATTTGAAACTTTGAAACCTTTTGAAGTGCCTAGTACTGAATGCTAGGTTGCTAGACTTGAAGACAAATAGCATATTAACAAAATGTAAATGTTCTTTTCTTTTTGAAGAGGAAAGTATATGTGCAGTTTAGCAACAGATTGCAATTTGTGCCCCTCCAAAATATTAAACATCTTACTTGGTCCTATTTACTATATTTTCCAAGAGGACATCACAGATTGTTTAGGAATTATTTTTTTTTTTTGACAAAAAATTGAAGTTCACATCTCTTGCTAAAATTGCATGTTGTTTCTGTGAAAATTAACCATATAGTTAAGCAATGAGCTATCTTTCCATTTTATTGCTGAATTTCAGTTAGGACTAACTGCAGGTAAAATGGCGAAAGCTTCATTCTTTTCTTAGCATCCTTGTTAGATTTTTAGGAAAAAGCTGAATTATTCTATCCTAATAAAATTTTGGTAATATTTATGCATCACTATAAAAAGAATTAATAGTACACTGGAAAAAAATTCATGGTGTGGCAAAGGCTGAGATATTTCTAAAAGGCCTCTTGTTCTTTTAGAGTGAAAAACAAATAACACATCTACTCTCTTATCAAAATTTTACTTACCGGTCTCAAAGTTCTAAATGGTATGCTGGGAACAAATCAGATAGTAAGACAAAAATCAATTTTCTTTTTTCTTTTCTAGATGACATGGTGTAAAATTGAGGAAAAAAAAAATGATATTTTGAGTTTTTGTTGTGGCGGACATGGAAATTCTGTATCTAAAAAATCACAGCATATGCTCTTTTTGTAACTAGTTTTCTCTTGTGGTTGTCTGAATAAAGGCTAAAAGGATTAGATTTTTGGCACTCCTCTTGATGAGATTGCAAAAGTTGCAGCATTGAGATTTTCCAGGGCCAACCTGAAAATCTTCCTTTTGATTTATTAATTTGTAGGGGACATTTGTTCTGCAAGACAACCATTTCAGGTGGCTGACACGAATCTCACTGGATCCAGCAGTTGTGGCAAACACTGAGGCAGTGTCGGAGGGCGAATCAGGTGCTGACAGCGGGGCACAGATGACAAGCATGCTGCTATACTTCCCTTGCGGTATTATTCGTGGGGCCCTCACTAACCTTGGTATCCCCTGTGCTGTCTCTGCCGACATGTCAAACCTCCCAGCTTGTAAGTTCCCTTGTGATATACGTCTGCTTGTAGTTTTAGTGTTTTTTCCTACATATTGTGAAGTCATCTCGTGGTAGTAATGCAGAGGAATTCTGGAGATTTATGACTTGGGAAAAACTTGTACCTATTTTCTTAATTGCACAATTCAGGGTTGTTGAGGCTACTTGTGTTTGATTGAGCGCGCAAGCTCTGTTAAGCAATATTACAAATATATGGGCAATTGATAGCAATTCAAACTTAAAATGTGACATAATTATAGATTTGGTATCCACTTGGTATGCTGATCCAACAAAGGACTTCTAGTTATTATTCTCCTTTTTTTTATAAATCACGGAGTTCATGTAAGGCAAATTTGGGTTAAACGTGTGTAGTAGATACCTAGTTGAGTCTTTTATTCCAGATTTGTTGTTAATCTAAGGTAAGCCTGGTAAGCCTGGTACTGCACTGGTATCTGTCAGCCAAATTGTTATCATTGCTCGCTACCTTTTAGTCTTTTACAACACACGCACGCATACTTGCTCTCATCCTTTCAATAATTTACTTTTATGACTTTTGTCATTTCAATTTCTGAATTGTGCCCAGGTTCATTTGTGGTACGCATAAAGGCATGATGAAACTGACAGGATTACAGTGCTGGCTCTTGAAAATTAGTTGTTCTGATATTTAATCAACAGAATATTTTATTTTTTTTTATCTTCCACACATGCTAAAATATATTTATCTCAATTTTATGCTGTACCATAATTTGCATGAGATTTTTTTCTTTTGCTTTGCCTGTTTGTATTTGCTACTGTGATAGCTTAAAGTACTTGTCTGTTTTTGTATTTATGATTGTAGTGAAGCATTTTTTTTTTTGAACAATTTATATCCAAAAGCTGGTTTTTGTCATTGCTAACGATTGAAGGCTCGAATAAACAAATGTACTTATTTACATAAGAATCGAGTTACAAATTTAACGGATGGTATGCTTGCCACCGCGCAGATGATATAACTGGAAAAAAAAAAAATTCAGACCAACGAATAGTATAAACAACATCATGCTGCTCATTTACACAACTCTACAAGTTAAATCATCGTCTCGAATTTGTCTAGTTTTTTCACTCTTTGCATCGATCGAACCACTAGCGCCAACATGACACCTGTTATTTTATAAAGAGTTCATCAATCAGATTATGTATATTTATTTATAAGAAATTGGGAGGAAAAGGGATGAGAGAGGCTCTATACCAGCACCAACAAATGAGCCGTTAGCAATCAGTTGGTTGCCTTGACCGTTCAATGCGACCCCAACATTTAGGAGGGTCCCACCTAATGCTGTATACAATGTTGCCATTTGTAGTATTGTTGCCTTCCTTGCTGCTCGCTCAGACTTTTGAGAAAGAGGGAGAGAGAGAGAGTGAGAGAGAGAGAGAGCATCAGAGTAAGAATATAAATGATGTATCTGCAGCTGGGGACAAGGACCAAATGACCAATTAAGCACCTCAATGGTGAACTTCAGTTCTGACTGGGTACAACTCATTGAACAACTAAACATCACAAATATATGAAAGGAGGCAATTTTAGATTTGGTCAGCATTCAAACCACACGCAGTTCATTTGGATACAGGTTGAAAGAACTACATCAAAAAAAATAAATAAAATATCTGCCTTCAATACCTCCAGCACTCTGACACGTAACTTTAGATCTCCTGACTCTAGCTGCTGCACAAAATCCTCTATTTTCTGAACCCGGTATGGCATTGAAATTGTGGAATTTCTAGCCTAATTTTATATTAAAAAAAATTGTGGAATCAGAGAAAATTTTCCCACTAGTTGTTTGATGAATCAGGTCAAGTGATCAAGTCTAAGATAAGTCAAAAGTTCCAGAGGTAAATAATAAGAAAGAAAAACTAACATCATTAGCTTGTTTTCGGATTTCCTCTACAATTTGCACCCCCCCAGGTCGTTTCTGCTTCAAGTCTAGTAGTTCCTGATGTATAGATAAAATATGTTTGTCAAATATAATGAACTGGTTTTTTGCCTCGTTTTTATCCAGAGGGAAATATTTTTGCTCCCCCATTTAATACAAAAATTGCTGGAGAGAAAAAAAATATAAGTACCAGCGATTGTCTATCAACCATTAACAAGAAAGACTCAACAGCTTCTGCGAAGCTTTTAACAAAAAAGAACAAGAAAGACTCAACTCTTTAAGTTGTTTTTAACTATAGATATATAAACAAATTTGTGCAAACAAATAACAGTTCTGAACTTATAAGTGTCAACCATATATCAACAAATGCCAACTTATCATGGGTAAAGTATGGACTATGTATCAACAAATAGTAAACGATTACGATAAATATAGACACTGAAGATCCTATGCAACCTTCCGGCAAGCCAAATCATGTGCTTAGCAAATCTCACAAAGAAAGAACTACAGGGATTCAGAGCAAACCTGTGCATAAGGTGCAGCCACTTTTACAAAGGAAAAGTCTGGATCTAGTGTGTATCCAATACCTACAAGTCAACCGTATTTTGAATATCAATTTAAGATTTTCAGTTTCAATATGATTCTTTCAACTTTTTATAGGAAGCAAGAAATGCACCGGCTTTCAAATAAAAAGGGTAATTCTGCATAAAATCCAACTTTTACGGTACATTCATTGAAGTACCTTCCAGAATACTATTAAAATCAAATTATTAGAATTGTAGATGTATTTTAGGGCATGTATCAAACTTGGACCTATTCAGTTGTTGTTTAGCCTTTCATCAAATAACTTAAACTTTTTAAGGGTTGAGTTTTAATGGCTTTAGTAGTTAATGTCTAATAATGTCCGTAATAGACACAAAACAGAAAAACATAAAACTCAAAATTGAATAGAATATTTTAACCAGAAGAAATTAGCAAGATTTCAGATGGGCCAAGGTGTTAACCTTCAAGAGTAGAGAAAGCCCTTATAACAAAGGTAAATGTGGATGGAAACCGAAAAGGCTGATCTTGTGCTATTGCAAACAAGTCCTGAAAAAAGTAAATAGCCAAATTAACTCAAGTTAAGTTGGACAATATAATTTAATCTTAAACCAAAATTGTTAGCTCTAGATGTCACCTCTCCAATTGCAGCTAGAGTTTGTTGTTGATCTGGCGTCTGGTTTAGGAGATTGTCTAAGAAATATTGAATAGACCTCCTTACCTAGTTTAGAAGATAACCAACAAGTTAGTTACCAATAAAATCATCATTACCTAAAAGTGACCTCTATAGTTTGCAAATAAATCCCTTAGTTATCTAATAAGTATGGATAACATAACGTTCAAACTTATGCAACCCTCTTAGTATCGGATTCCCACAGTTTCTTTTGGATACTTAAGAAAACATGACTAAGGTACAATAAAATATGTTTAAAGGGTCCGTATGAAAAGAGATACAATTTAATACTTACAGGAGAAAGGTCACCAGTTGGTTGAAGAGCTTCCAGTTCAATGAGACTCTTCATCACCTGGATGAATGGAACAAATCATTCATTGCTGTATTTATTAAAAGAAATAATGCCCTCTTAAACATAGAAATTCACCTGTTTCTCTACCTCTATGTGCTATTCTTGATTGATAGAGAGAAGAGAGAGAGAGAGAGAGAGCATACTTTATTAGCATCCTTCTCATAGACAGAGTAAAACAAATCAAGTAATCTCTCACGGGTGAAAGATTTGATCTCTCCCATCATGCCAAAATCATAGTAAATCAACGACCCATCTTTGTCTATTGCCAGATTTCCTGGGTGAGGGTCCGCATGGAAGAACCCAGTTTTCAATATCTGTATTTTAAATATTTCAATCATTTAGGATAAGTGAGCATATTTTGCTGCACAATTGAGGATTGGTTGACTATGAGTTGGGTAATATGTATTTTAGCACAATGATGGATTAATAATGTTTATTTACATATTGAGATGATGCAGAAATTATCTAATTGAGTTAAATTTTGGAGTAACTGAACAATTGAGAGAGATTCGTGAATAAAATTGAGCTCAATAACATAGTAGGTTTATTAGAGCTAATCGGACATTTTAATAATTAGCATTTATTGATTTGAAATAGGCAATCAAATTACGGAATGTTCAATTAAAATAGAAAATAGTGTGCTAAGGAAACAGAATTCAAAACCTGAATTAAATAAGACTCAATTGAGCGCGCCGCAATACGAGAGCGACTATAGCCCTGTGCATCTATTTGCCTCAAGTTATTTATTTTTATACCTACGTTAAAAGAACAATTTAGGCAAGCTAATAATACAAAAATAAAAGAGCACTAAATCACTAAAAAGAAAAGACATCAAGTTGAATATCATAATTGTTGTAGACTCGGTACAGTTAGTTGGTTATTGGCAAAAAAAAAAAAATAGTATGAATAGAGAGGCTCACCAGGAACATACTCCAAGGTCAGAACCTTAGTTGTGGTATAATCCCATATAATAAGCTGCCAAAGAAAGATATCACATTGCAAATAATATATATATGAAAAATAATTCACGAGATAATTGGGTAAGTAAACAAATTCCCTCTTCAATGCAGAAGAAGAAAATATAAATCAACTGTTGGACAAAACTTACGGGCACTCGAACCCACTTTATGTTTCTAAAATCTCTTCTAAATTTGTCCGCATTCTTTCCTTCATTGATGTAATCAATTTCCTGATATAGAATCCTAAAACCACAGATATTTTCAAATTAATACTCAAATCAAATGTAAACAACAAAAGCAATCTGAGGAAAAGAAGTTCATACAGAATTTTACAAAATAATGTAGACCTCGAATAGAAAAGATGAAAATTATTTCAAGAACATTTATCAGGATAATTTAAAGAGATTTGATGATAAACATTTACTAGGTTTATTGTGCAATATTGCTAGAAATTCTTACTTTGAGCATTCATCATAAATCCCAATCCAGTCCCTTGTGGGACCGCCGAATGTTTCACTTCTCTGAAAGTACTCTGCCACCAACTTTAGGTTTCCTACGAATAGGTCAAATTATTGTAACCAACAGATGAAATCTTTTTGTTTTTATTATGCTGTGTTTTACATGTAGAAAATAAAGGAGCCAATTGACAGGGAGCAGGAAAATAAGTCTCTTACTCAAATCAATGTCAAATAGTTTTTTCAGACCCGGCCGCTGAACCTTTACAGCTACTTTTTCGCCATTGTGAAGCACTGCTCTATGCACCTATTTCGAGTTTAAAATAATGTCAAAGTAGCATATATACATTACAAATAAAATTTTATTGCATAAAATAAGAAGTAAAAAGTACAAAGGTGCTACCTGACCAAGACTGGCAGCAGCGATAGGCCGGTCTTCAAATTCCTTGAACAGAACTTCAATGGAGCAACCCAATTCATTTTGTATGAAAGTTCTCGCCTTCTCTGGTGAAAATGCCGGTACTCTATCCTACATATTAAAAACAATAATCGCAATATTAGTCATAAAATTCCAGAACAACATTGACATAATCCAAAATGCCCCCAGTATATTTTTTTTTAATCCACAAGAAATGGCCTTGCAAAAAAAAAAAAAAAAAAATACAGAAAGTGCACATCATTACCTGCAATTTGGCAAGTTCATCTACAAACTCCTTTGGAAACAAATCAGATCTGGTTGACGACAATTGCCCCAGTTTTATAAATGTAGGCCCCAGCTGTAGCACTTGCTCTCTCAGCCATGATGCTGTTCTCTTCCTCCTATTTTTCTATTGTATTTAGAATATTAGAATAAGCAAACACATTCAAGCTTAATTTTAATTTTAATTATCACATTTGTTGGTAAAATTTTCTGGTAAAAAATATATCCCAAATGCTTCATGTGTATCCATAACCAATAAATATATTTAAGCAATTCCTCATGTTCAATCTCAGCATTTCTTGAAAACATATCCAGTCCATCTATCATGTGTAATCCATTTATTTCAAACAAAAAGAAAATATGAGAGGGAGCAGGTAGTATTTGAATATTATTTAAGTAAAATTATGAAAACTCTTCGAGCATTTCTGCAATTTTGAAGTTACGCTAGGATCCACAACGAAGGGTATATAACCCCAATAAACAAATGAACTGGAGTAAAAGAAGTCACCTGCTCTTCTTCAGAAAATCCACCAATATAAGCCCATTTTGCTTTGTCAAACAGAACTCTGACCCGCAAAGAGAGCACAAATGACCATATATCAATTGTTCTCTGCCATGCATTATAGTTGTCCTTAGCCCAACTGAATCCTTCATCTGAGGGCAAAACTGTCAACTCCTCTTCAAATGATGTACCCTTATTAGTTCCTTTTCCTTTCTGGGTCTTCACAAGACTGGATGGCCCCTTGTCAGATTTGACCAACCCCGACCCGTTAACAGCCACTCTGGACCCATTGAAGCCCGTGCTTGTTCTGGCAAGCTCCTTGGTGGGCACCATCTTGTTTGCACGCCCATTGGTGCTTCCATATTTTTCAGTCTCGGTCTTGGTGGCACGTACAGTAATTTTTGAATGTCTTTTGGCAACTTTTGGATTTGCTAATCTTAAGTTGGATATAGAACTGGTAGAGCTGGTTGAAGTAAGTATAGTTGCCATTAAAACCTAAGAAACCCTTGGTTTGGGAAACCTGAAAGTAAGCAGTCAAATTTAAAAATTCAAGGCTACATTATTACATTATTACAGAAACTAGAAATTGGCCGATCTAAATTAAAAGGAGGGAAAAGAAAAATGCAACCACAAATCCAATTAATACCGTTAATTAACACAAAAAAATGAGCAGTTGAGTAGGGATCCAGACGCATAAATGGAGAGAGCAAATAAAAACAGTTTATAAGTCTCGAAAGGATTCGACAATACGACAGCGAATATTATAGAAAGATAAAAGAAAACAATCACAAGAGCAAATACCTTCCCGAATTCTTCTGTACTAGACGGGAAAAGATCAGGTGCACAGGAAATACAAGTGCCAAGTACAAGCAACAGAAGTGACTAGTGAGACGACCAATGAAGTTATTGAAATAACACGAAGAAAATGAGTGAATAGAGAAAACTATAATTCATTAATTCGTGATAATAAGACAAAAACAAAGGAGAAAAACCAGAAAAAAATAAAAATGAAGAGAGAGGTCAGGAAGAAAAAGAGTGTGGGGCTTAAAAGCAAGCTTCGTCAACAAGCGACGAAGAAGAGTTGTCTCAAAATCCTGTATGGACCTGGTCCGTAGCACGGATAGTTAACTAAGGTTAGCAAATTGCAATGTTGTTCGGTTGTATCGTGATTTTCTGGTGAACCTGGCTCATGTAAGAACTTAAATAGTTCAGTCGTTCTGTTCAACTGACCTACCACATGCCTGGAACTACGAAATAGTATGGTTGTTGAAATCTCTCGCAAAATATCGACGTATAGTTACCTCAAAATATGTAGTTTTAACATTTCGAAAAATTGCCGAGTTTTTTAAAAATATCCATTTTAATAAATATTTTATTAAATATAACCATAATTCAGTCAAAATTATAAAAATATCCAAAAAGTTAATTTTTTTGACTGTCCGAAATTAAAAGTCAGAACCGTGGAAAATTTCCACGGTTTTTTTTTTTTTTAAAACTCATTTTTGTATCTATAATATATGTATATGTATATATAATATGAGGAAGGATCAAATTATAACAATTTTTGAGAAAATATGCTAGTATGCTATGCGTAGCATAGAGGGCCTCCGTGCAACGGCTCAATATATTTGACTTTTCAAAAATTCTAACGGTCGATCCAAACCGTTCATATTGTTCTCCATATTAATATATGTTTGGAGGCCAAATTTTACATTTTTGAAATTTTTTTGCTATTTTTTTAAATTGATTGAAAATCATTGTTTTCAACAAACTTAGACCATAAAAAACAACGATTTTCAATAAATCTAAAAAAATAGTAAAAAAATTTCAAAAAATGTAAATTTTGGTTTTCAAACACATATTAATATGGAAAATAAGATGAGCACGACTGTTATAATTTTGAAAAATCAAATATTGAGTCGTTACACGGAGGCCCTCTATGCTACGCGTAGCATACTAGCAGGTTCCATTTTTAAGTTACAACAAATTATTACAACTATTTTCTTTATTTTCAAAGTTCAAATCGTTATATCTCAGTGTCAGTTTGGTAGATTAAATATTTAATTGAATTGTTGGCTCTTGATCCCTATAATTGTCTGGTAGTATTAAAAAAACCCCTGATTGAATAGGCTAAGTAGTAAGTACACCTCAACACTTTACGCCAAAGATCAACTTTGGAATAGATTAGCATTCTATCAGAATCTCTTTGATTATGAAAGACAAATTTCACTTGTACCCATAAAAAGCTCAAAACTTCAGTAATGTTCTTGGCCTCTTGCAAAGCAATAATTTCCATTTCATATACCACAAAACATATGAAGCCCTATATATAATCACAGAACATATCATACATTTGCTTTTATTTTCTTTTTTAATGAAAAGAAGTATATTCGATCTATTGCTCTTTAGACAGTGAAAATAATCTTTTGGATTATTTTACCTCATAAATTAATGATAGGTATATACATGTAAATATTTAAGGTACATAAAAAATAATATAATATGAGATAAAATAAACCCATCAATTGACTTGATTATTTTTCCTTTTCCTGTATCAGCTTGATCAGAATGTGGAGATTCATTTTTTATTGCCACAACAAGCAGCTAAAAGCCATAAAGAGCCTAAACACCCACAGCATAAAGCCTCGAATTCGATCTGAACCAAAGCCGGTGGCAAGGTTCACCTTACGACTGGAGAAAGAAATTTCCAGATGGCACCACCATCTAGAAGATTGGACTGTGACTCAAAAGTCTTTTATCGAGGCCCTTAATGAGTATCCGATCCGGTGGATCCGTAATGAACCTGACCCTATACAAGAGACCCTTGACGGCGTGCCTCCTTTTTCTGCAGCAGGAATTGGGCTACTAAGTACTTCACTCCTTGGCTTTTGTTTACTTAATTCCTAGAATGTTTCATATCCGATTTGTGCTCCATGTTACGAGTCTAACTGACAGCAGCTGCAGAAAAAGCTTGCATTTGACAAAGGCATAGAAGAGAGGTTGTGTGCTTATGCTTGAGCTGTCTCTCACTTTCCTACTGTTGTAAAAGAGGTCTCAATTTTCACATAATTTTTTAAACTATTTAGTATTTACACTACCAGCTGTTTTCTCTATGTTGCCTTGCACAAGTAAAATGTGTCATATAACCCTACAAATGTGAGCAGCTAAGACTTGGCACAAATGTAAGCTTTACTAATGTGTCATATAACCCTACTTGAATTTGGATTTGTCTTTTTTGAAGGACAAATAACAATTATTGTAAATTAGTATTTTCATAAAAAAATCGGTTTGAGTTTTCATTGCTTCTTATATATTAGTACATATCTTTATCTAGGCTTTCGGAAGAAGATCTGTTATACATTGAAAACATGGACGTGAGTAATTATAATGTAGTTATGCTTGAATTTGAAATTTCTAATGAAGTTCAACACTTACTATTTGATAGCAAAATTTGATGAAACTTTGTTATACATTGAAAACATGAATGTGTGTATTATATACTTGTCTTAATATTAAATTTAATGCTTCAAAATAAAGAAAAGAAATTCGAAAACTTATTGCTGAACTGTTGACCTAGTTGTCCTGGTGCTCCAATTATGATTATGTTTGTTGGATTTATATGAGAATTGTTAAATTGTTGTACATTGAAAATATGTCATTTTGTATGATAAATGTTTTTTTCTTTTATGTTCCTATTGCATCGCACGAGTATGATACTAGTATAATATAATATATGTAGAGTATAGCTAAATTGCTACTGGTAGCACTTCGACCTAAGTACTTACGGGGTCATATCTTCGTATTTGATGTTCAAACAACAAATCCAAACCGTTAGATATTCAATCTATATTAAAATGTGCTTGGAGACCAAATTTTACATTTTTTGGATTTTTTTTTACTATTTATTAAGATGGTTTGAAATTGTTGTTTTTTAATGGTGCAGAATTTTAATATAAACAACGATTTTCAAACCATCTTAATAAATAGTAAAATAAAATTCAAAAAATGTAAAATTTGGTGTCCAAGCACATTTTAATATAGATTGAACATCTAATGGTTTGGATTTATTGTTTGAACATCAAATACTAAGATATGACCCCGTAAGCACTTAGGTTGAAGTGCTACCGGTAGCAATTTAGCCATACTCAATATATGTATATGTATATCTATGTATATGTATATGTGTATATATATATATAATAGAGATGGGCTATGGTGAGTTGCGAAGTAAAGCGACTATTTTACATCACACTCATATTTTGCGATTTTAAAATTCAAAATGTCGATCCGAACCGCCCAACATAATCTCTATATTGAAATGTGTTTGGAGATCAAATTTTACATTTTTTTGGAAATTTTTTACTATTTATTAGGCTATTTTGAAAATCGCCGATCCGGTGGTCCAGAAACTTTTACTGTTTTTTTACAGTTCACTCGGATTTTCAGATTTTCAAAGTGGTTTAATAAATAGTAAAAAAATTTCAAAAAATATAAAATTTAGTTTCCAAGCATATTTTATTATGAAGAACGTGTTGGAAGGTTCGAATCGGCTATTTAAACATTGAAAATGAAGATATTGTGTGAAGTAAAATAGTCATTTTACTTTGCAACTCACCGTAGTTCATCCCTATATAATATATTATATATATATAATATATATAATATATAATATATGTATAATGAGGAGGGTTCCAATGCACCCAAAAATTCATGCTCCCATTTACTTCCAATCTTGAACCGTACATCTCATTCAAGATTTACGATACATATTATCTCCTCCAAGAACTCTTTGTTTCCTCTTCTCACGGTCCCTTCATTTTTTTGTCTTCTCCAGTGAAAGTTCGTGACCACTGACTACCCCCGCGCTCCCATTGTTCGTTCCGCTCTTTCTCCCCCACCCATCCGACCCCAAGCTTTGCTTGCTATCTTCAGGCTCTCTTCTCTTCCGTTCGTCCATCCAGCGCTTCCGACCCCCCTTTCGCTTCCTCTTCGCTTCCTGCAAAACTCTAATTCCATCTTGAAGATCCATCCTCCTCGTTTTGACTTCAAAAGATAAATGGACCTCCGCCTTCGTTCCAATCTCCTCTCTCCGTCTCTCCGGCGGCCTGATCATACTGCATCGATTTTGAGGTAAAGATTGAATTACTCATTTTGGAGAATAGAGAATACTTTCACTTCCTATTACTGGTACCAAATTTTCCTGTTTTGTTCTTGTGCATACATTGTCTAGCAGTTTGTGTGATTGTTAAATTTTGATCTCAATTGTGGCAAACAGCTTCAAGCACTAGTACAAGCCTGCTTCAAAGCACTAAACAAGTTTGATTTGAGCAAGGTAAGAAAAAATATATTATATGCCAGAAATGATTGAACAAAGTATAAGACACTCATTTTATTTTTTAGTAGACTTGATGATTCAAAATAGCATATATTGACCCTAAATTTTAGTTGTTGATCGCTGAACTTTACCATTGTTATAGATAGGATGTGTAAAAAACCATGAAATTGAGAAGGTGATATGATCTCTGAACTCTACCATTTTTTAGGTGATATGATTTTCAAAGGGCATTAGCTTAATGTCATGACATATAACACTTATATTGGCCCTAGCTTGAGTCAATTTTAATTGTTCTATTTGATGTATGATCAAACAAAGGCAATCTGATGCCAATAAAAGAGATTTGACAAGATAGTTGGACGAAAACTCACTCATATAATACTCACTCTATCAAATGTTGAACACTATTTGATTGGGTCAGTAAAGGTAATGTGAGAAAGGGATTAAAAAATATATAATTTGCATAGTTGTTATTGTTATGTCTTTTCCTTTTGCTATCATCTTCAAATGTATTAGGCACAAATTTGTTCTAAAAGAGTAATTTTTTAGAAGAGGGCTTAAACTGGCTGGCATGGTGAAAGGAGCAAAGTTGGTCTTGGATCTGGGATGAAGAAACAATAACACAGAAGACCCAGAGATGGATAGCATGAGTTGAATAGAGTTATAATTTTAATATCTTATCATGTAATTAGTAAAAAACTCATAATTTGTAGTGTTGTGGGTGGAAACTTGTAAATTGGGGTTTCTTTAATTGTAATTTTTTGTAGTTATGTTGAGATTTAGATACTTTTTTTTTTTGTAAACATAATGATTGAATATAAAGTTTTAAACCAAAATAATTCTTTTTTATTATAGCATTGAGGTTGTCATGTGTTGATACTTAATTTTTTTAGTTATGTTGAGATTCATATACTTTTTTTTTTAGCTTTTGCACTAGGATAAAACTGAAAAATACTGAAAGTAATACTAAATAGTGTTGGTACTGGTATATGCAACCACTAAACTAAAAGAAAAAGGAATTGTTGGTACGGGTATGTGCACCGAACTAAATTTTGCCAAAAAAATGGCTACAAAAAAAGGATTTTTGGTACCCATCATTATTAACATTGAGTTTTGATTTCTTTCTTTGCACTGAATACCAATTCCCACCTAAGTATAGAGACCATAGAGCATGTTTAACAATTTTTTTGCTGGTACTTGATCAGTGTTGTATTCATTTAACAAAAGTAGTATATATAGATTCCAAAACTAAAATCATATACATGTTCCAACACAAAATATTAATTGGAGACCACACAACTTCTGCCTATCAATCCATACAAGCTCCAAAACTAAAGGCATAAAACTGATAACAAAAAATTTGCAGAATAAAATTAAAAGCATACCCTGAGTCATACAAGTTCCAAAATAATCACAAATCATACATGTTCCATAATGACCCCAAAGCATCCTCCATAACATCAGCTAATTTTCTTTGCTCGCAAGTTGAAAAGTAGTGATCGCATCTTCCACAATTTTTCTGTTGTTGTTTTGGTTTTTTCGAGTTTTCCATCTGTACTTCAAAACCACTTTTGATGTGCCCATTCTTCGACATCCTAATATTTTCCTTTCTTCGACCCTTTGTCTTTGTAATGGGCGGATTAGCAATTGAGATATGTTCAACACTACTTTTAACACGATCAATGGTTATTGTTGCACTTTTGTTCCCTTCTTGACATTCCTCTAACTCTAAGTTGGAAATCCATTTAATCATCCCTTCTAACACCACCATTATGATGTCATGAGCATTGGTGCAAACTATACAATCTTATTCAAAACCTAAAATTAGGTTATCCCTATACAATAATGAGAACAATTTCAAGCCAAACTTAACGACCAGCACAAGTAGCCTGATGTGTATAGTTATATTATTTTTTTTTGAAATTATATGAAAATAGAACCTTCTAGTACATCTCCATGACTAAATTACGTTATGAGTTTTCAAGACTATTAATCAAGAAAGGAACAATAAATTACAAGATTAAGCATCTTGATCAATACTTGAATTCTATTACTCCGGCAAACTGAAAGACTTAACAGAAAATTAAAGAAAGTAGCTTACGTCAATTACTTCAAACGGTGAAGTTGAGGGCTTGACAGAGCATGGAAGCATGATTGGTTCGCTGGATTGCCTGGCGGAAGGAGCAAGTGAAGCAACTATATTCACCAGAGACAGAAAAATGGCATTTCTTCATCGTGGGGAGGAGATGTGGAAAAAAAGAAAGAGAAAAGACAATTTCTTCATCTAAGGAGAAGCAGGCATGGATCGAAGTAGGTGGGGAGAAAGAGCGAAACGAAGAAGGTGAGGGGGTCACTGTTTTCTTTAATGGAGGGGATCGCAATTTTCTACACTGGAGAGATTTGAGTGAAATGCAACACGCTAGGGAAAGAAATGAACAGTCCTTGGAGGAGATAATCTGTACCGTAAATCTTGAATGAGATGTGGTTCAAGATTGGGAGTAAATGGGAGCATAAATTTTTGGGTGCATTGGAACCCTCCTCATGTATAATATATGTACTCTATGTATAATATATGTATATCAAATTTGATCTTTGCTAGTAAATCAGTAAGTCTGGACTGATAGAGAGATCAAATTGCAAAAGTAATTGTACCAGCATGTAGAACATTCAAAAATACACAAAATTGACACAAATTTTAATTTATTTGGATTTTTCTATAGTTAGTTATCCAAAGTTCAATTTTCGAAAAAAATTTAAACAGTCATAACTTTGGCTAGGAAAGTCAGATTTGCATGTATGACCACTTTTCAAAAAGGAGGGGGCGAGACGGATCTGAATTTTGCCCGAAAAAAACCCCAGCATTTGAAGCATCAAAAATATCGTTTAGTACCTCAAAAATTCAGTTTAAGTTTTCTATCAACGGTAGACATACAATGATCGGTATTTTATTTATAAACATCGTTTGATTTTTTTTTATAATATATGTATATATAATATAATATATGTATATGTATATATAATATAATACATGTATATATATGTATATATATTATACATATATTATAAAAAAATGAGTTTATAAAAAAAAATCAAACCGTAGAAATTTTTCATGATTCTGACTTTTAATTTCAGATCGTGGAAAAAATTCACAGTTTGAGCATTTTTATAATTTTGGTTGAATGGAAATGGAAAGCGAAAGAATATGGAAATAAAGACTTGACTTGAGGAATAAATCAATGACAAATTTTATTTTATTAATTATTCATATAAAATTAAAGAGGGTCGGTGGCAGAGTAATTGGAAAGTAATAAAGTTTTTATTAATAACTAGAGGCGTTGTTGCGGCTCTGCCGCAACATTTTTTTTTTTAATGTATGTTGGCGTATAAGGAAAACATTTTTTTTTCTCTTCTGTATGGTGGCATGTGAATATCTAAATATTTAAAAAATATTTACAATGACTTTAGATCTAACATTATCTTTATAATTCAATAATAATACACTGTCAGACAACTTTTAATGCTTTCGAGAAGCGAGTGTCTAGACAAATTCGTCCTTTCAATTAATGTTCGATGCTGCCACTCTCGTTACCATCGGGTCAGTTCCCCTCCATACCTGGATCATTATAATGCATATACAATAAATTTACAATTTGTACTTTTTGCCATTAATTAGTGTTAGAGGCTCATGGATTAAAAAGAAGATCACCAACCTTTGAAATAATCACAATTCGTGCAGCAATGTCCCCTACAAAACCAACAAAATATATTATTGCTTTTCAGAAACAAATACTACAAAATAGATTTTAAGAATTGTAAAATCCAATCGCATAGCATAGATTGAGCCTAATGCATACCAGTACCAAATGACAAAAGCTGGTTGATACCAAACTGGTTGTAGTGGTCAAAAACTATCATAACACACTTCTCTATTCTTATATATCACACAAAAGCTGGTTGATACCAAACTGGTTGTAGCGGTCAAAAACTATCATAACACACTTCTCTATTCTTATATATCACACGACTAAAATGAGTAAAATAAAAACAAATTGCAATTAAGAACACAACTAAAATTAGTAAAGTAAAAGTTGCAGAGTTCAGGTTTAATAAATCAGGTATTACTCAGACTATTTTTTCTGTTTATAAATCAGGTATTACTTGGACTATTTTTCTGCTTATAATGACCGTGTAGAACTAACATCAGTTGAACAGTATAAGTCCGCGTTAATAGTATCTGAGGGGTCATAGACCAGATGCTAGTAGTCCATTAATGGCTATCATCCCTCTCATTCTACCAGGTCAGGTACCGCACTGGATCTGAATTCTTATTGCACATACCATCTATAAGATGGACACAGATCCCCTAAAGTAACTCAAATTTTTTGTGTTACATGTCATAACATGTGGCTCATGCCCTTGAGATAGAGTGCAGTTTAGGTCCGATGCACTTTAAGTTCGTGCGCACAAATCTCCAAGAGGAACACACACAAATCGTAAAATGCATCAGATGGCTCTGAAACCCATCAGAATCAAATTTACTTTTGATTCATCTAATGAGGATGAATCAAGTCCATTTCAATTGAACAAAAATCATGCTGCCAAAAAACATATCACACTGGAGATTGATGGTATTATTTTTTCATTATTTCCAGCTTTGCCCTCAGTAATTAAATGATAGATTTCATATTACTATATTTAATGGGTTGCCTTGGATTTTTGAAAATCAGATGTTATTTTCTGTGGCTTTTCATAAGTTTTTCTTCCAAAAAAATAGATACACCATAACCAAAAATAAATAAATAATAGATGGGCGAAGGAGCTTTCTCTTTCTTTTTCAGGGCATCACCCTCATAAAATTACATAAAGAAGATGAGATAATTGCACGCAAATAGATACCTTGTTAGTAAGCGTTTGCTGCAGTACTCTAACAACTTGTACACCAGCTGAATGACCAACAAATGAATTGGATGGTGCTCATCCCATGCTGGAGAATGCCCTGAATTTCAATCATACAAAAAAGTATAATTTAAGAAATTTGCAATCTTTTGAGAAATCCTCATTATTATTTTCTGAAATAATAAATTAACCAATGTTAACCTCGTGCTTGTCTATTTTTTTCCTTTATTTTTCCCTAAAAATATGCCAAGGTTACTGAAAATTGCTTGTTTACAAAATCACTACCGAATTGATTGCTCAGCAACTGAAGCAGTAAAGAGATAAAAAATACACGTCCATTGGAAATTCAATGTTGCACAAAGGATCATTACAAAAGGAAATGAAAAGGAAGGAACTCTTACATTCCCCATACACATTTTTTGTCAATATTTTTTTTCCTTAGAAGATTTTGATCACAGTTAATTATTTTGTGACTTCCTATTTTACTTAATTCTAATCTTCTACTTTGTCCCTGGAAATCACTGAGACCAGTTCACAGGAAGTCACTGGCATCAGTGGAAAAATTTTGTCTGACTAAAGAAAAAGTAAACTCTAAATCAAGTGGGAATAAAAAGAAAGAGAAAATACATGAGTGCACATTGACAGAAAGATCCAAAGACGACTGATAATCACAATATCTTCTGAGACGGTGCTGAAATGTCTGCCATATATTATTTAAAATATATATATACACACAGAGTTAACACAGAGTTTCATTGCAAGAAAGAATACAGTGGTTAACAGGCTTCTACCAGTTGTTCAACTTCAACATGGAGGTACACATCACACTTCTTGACAGAAACTGATACTTATAAATTTTAAACTTAAAGACCAGGTAAAATATAAAGTGTTATGGTTAACGAAATTAAGTCAATAAAAAAAGAAAACAAAAAGAGGAATAACAAAGAAAAGAAAAAATAAATGAGCTTTTATCAATTAGCTTCACACAACAATTGAAAGAATGACCTTTAAGACAAACCTGGTGTAAGAAGAGGCAAACAATGAGCAAGGTGGACCCACCTAGGCGGTGTTGTATCCAACTGTAGTGAATATATATGTGTGCATATTATTGTAACAACATTAAATGATACTTATTATTTAACTGAAGGTAATATATTGCAACTATGTCAAAATCTGCAAGCTAAAACGTCTACTCTACAGAATGTTTAAACTAAGAAACTGTTTGGTCCAATCTACAGATAGTTTAGAGGAGGTCCAAGCAAGCAAGTGAACGGTTCATATCGACTGTTTGAACTTTGAAAACAAAGATATTAATCCAAAGTACGAACCAATGTATGTTATGTATAGTACCATAGCCTCACTCGTATAAAGATAAACATTACATGAATAATCATGAAATGGTTGGAATAATTGGGAAGGAGAAAAGAGAACCATTTTCAGTTATCACAACAGGTGGATTGTTATATTTCTCTTTGACGTAGTTCATTAGGATCATCATCTCTTCAGGTACAATATATATCCAGACAACATTTGCTTGTATTAATAAATAATTTGAATACACAATCTTCCATTTGATCTAATAATTTTCTTTTTAGTATCATATATTATATATATGGTCTTAAAAGTTCCTCTTAATTTCTCTCCTCATCTCCAATTGCTTTAGTATCCTTGAATGCTGTATGTCTAAAAAACCAAAGTATTATCTTGATTAATGTATTAATTGTGAACTTAATTGATTGATATAACACAAACCTGGTAAAGTACTATTCAAGCTAAATTATTTTCTGCTTCCTCAAATGGACCTAATTGGCAAATTATTTTCTAACAATTGAAATGAGCTTGAGAAATATTAGGAACTTACGTTAGTGTGCTGGCACTGGAGTTGACGATTGTGTCATGGAGTAATTTGTCAATTATGTGTTCTTTGCATATCATGTGCAGTGATTTACATCAAGTTACCAACAAAATGCAATGATTTATTAACAAATGCTGCCTTGTCGACTGAGGAAGTTGGCAATCTATCCCCAACTCTTGTTCTCAATAAATTTGGATAATTAAAAAAGAATAAAGGTTCCATAAACCTGTTAAAAAAATTGCAGTAGTTTTTTTAAAAAATTATTCTTGTGAAGTATATACTTGAGTACTTGTGATGAAATTTTCTTGCTAATCTTACTGACTGGTATAAAACTGTCAATTTTGTACCAGTAAGTTTTATTCAATTAATAGAAAGAAAAGGAACAATTATCTCAAAACAATTTGTTTTATAAACATTGGGACGAAAGAAGAGAAAAACATAAAGAAATTTACCAGCCAAATTGAAAGTCTTGCGCTTTGTGCGTTGCTGCGATGTCTTTGGTAGAATTTGTCATTGGCACATACCACATAACATCAAGTGTCATCCCAACAATTCCACCTTGTGTAGGCTATATTTTGAAGGCATGCGATAAACAAAAAATAAACAGTGTTATTCTAGACAAAAGCTAGATAAGAAGAGGTACTTAGTGAAATTCCCCTCGTGCAAAATAAATGTACCAAATTGTTTGAATCACATGGCACAACCATGTCTTCTATAATAAGCACCATATGTAGTACAATTAAGAATGTTCACCTCTAATTTTGATCCTTATTTTGGAAAATAGTTATCGGTAGACATCCTGCTCACCACAACACAAACTAATTTATTATTCTTTTATGGCTACCATATCATTTTAGTACGAAAGATATCCATCAGAATAATTCTTTCCCCACATTAAAGCTAGGATATCAATTCATAAACTTTATTTTATTATGAATAAAGAATGTCAATAGTAAATAAAATGCAGCAAGTAAACATTACCTTGTATTTCCTCCTGTATGTGTCTGAGGTGACGGCATGAGCCAGAAGCGTATTATAGGCAATGATATATGGCTCAGTTGCTAAGTTCCCTGCTCTACAAAATAATTGGAGAAGGATAGAACAGCCACTGGGGGATTGAAGCCACACATCATAGAAAAACAGACAAGCCTAAGCAAATGTTGACCATTATTTTTGACGTGACAAATTTGTACAATTTTTTTATGGAATTAATGCATATGTGTTGAAATAACACTTAACAGGATATAGCCTACAACAGTCAAGAATGTTGATGGCACATAACAGAAGTAACATGAATGACAGGGGTATTGTACCTAACCTCTATGTAACTCGAAGTCCGGATCCCCTTATGTAACTCAAAGCAGATTGAACAATCAGGCAGGATGTAGACTCAAAATTTGAGGCACCTTAGGTGATATGAATTTCATGCACACGTAAATCCTTAACCCAAAATTCTAAAGCTGAAATTGATGTACATTCTTATCAGGCTTCAACGAACAACATGATAAATTTGACAACCTTTAAATAGCACAAATCAGATTTGGTACCTGACACTAATATCACCGGATAAGCTGAATTGCAGGAATTTGTTTGAGCATATATCTGCAGAAAGCACTGAAAAATAAAGAAAACAAATACTAAATGTTGGAAATAATAACTCAGCAATATAATTCTGTTATTCAGCTTGAGGAAGTGTTACGTACTAAAGTCTTTTATATATTACTCTCTAGTCTACATTACATCCCATTATCACTAAAATCCTTCTATATATTAGCTCTGTATCATTATTACATCCATTAGTGAAGTCTTTAATATATTAACCTCTATACAATTATTATATCCCCATATCTCATTACATAGATATCTGTAATTACTAATTTGAAATCTAAGACAATCTTATCCAGTCATATCTGATGTGTTAGTAAAAGGAGACAACAATTAACTTCATGCGAAAATTGACAATCCAGAATCAATATAAAAATTTAGTTTACTATGTTGCTTGAAATGGCAACTGGTAAGGTTAAGTAAATGAAACAAATTACCAAAAAAAAAAA
>JARJHM010001183.1:0-56629 GCA_033356055.1 Carex pumila | reverse complement strand
ACGCATTGTCTGACATCTAAGCAGATTTTATTTGATATTTAAGTTATATTGGTATCTGTATGTGTCTTGATTTAATATTAAATTTGTATCCTTATTTATTTTAATATATGATTCATTATGTACCCCGTAAGAAAACAAATATTTCACACTAATAATAAATATAATTTACAGATAAAATGTCAAATGTGAAATGTATGAAATATTGACCATCATATACATGGTTATTTTAAAGCTTGTAGCAATTATTGTAATGCATGCAAAATATTAAATTTTATTCTTTGTTGCCTAAATTGCTTATTTGAGTTATGGTACTACAATTCAAATATTTAAGCTTATATCTTAGCTTAATCATCACAGTCATGTATATTAAATCTAAAAATGCAAATTCTAAATTAAAATTTAACGAAAAAATTAGTCATCTTGTTATGCTTAAATAATACAATTTCAAAAAATTGGTGATGACTGTCACAACTACTAGAATAATTGATTGGAATCAAATTCAAATCATTTGGTCTTCAATCAAATGCCTATAAAGCTAACTTGTTAATTTTTCAAATGAAGTAATGGATGACCATTTTACAATATGCATATGCAATTTATCTAGATTATAGAAGAACACCTACAATTTTATTTTATTTTCAATAACTATCTAATTATTTGTTATGGGTGTCAATAAATTGTTAGTATAATTTATAGCAATATAAAACCTTCACCTTTCACATGGAAGCAAATACAAACCCATGAAATTTTAAAAAAACAAATGTCTATTGTTTGTATTTTTAAAGATCAAAAACACTCTTTTAATCTGTTTGCACTATTAGTTTGTGTTTTTCATCGGAAAAAAAATAACAAAATCCTAAAAGTTCGTAAAGGTTTTCCATTAAAAATTTAATTCATTCAATACAACTGTCATTATTAACAAATTAAATCTTATCTCAAATACAGTTTAATAGAAAAAAAAAACACGAAATTTACTCGGTCCTATTTTTAGCAATTACTGATAAAGGGCATTTTAGTCATTCACCAATTCAATTAGTTGAGAATTGGACTTTTGTAGCAAACGCCGTTAAACCCAAAATCCCCAATTGGACTATGGTCGACGCTTATAAAATTAACAGATCTAGTCCATTAATCCCCTTCTGAAATGATAGAAAGTTCTAGACTCGTAAACAGAAGAAGCAAATGAGAAATTCGATCGAAGAAGAATTCTAATCCCTCATTCCAGCCTTTGTTTATTTTCCGAGGTTACCTCTTGAAGGTGAGATCCTTTTGTTTTTGGTTTTTTCCTTAATTGTTCAATTCTAGGTAAGCAATCAAATTTAGGCAACTGGTTTTCTTGAAGCTTACGTTTAATTTTAGATGGAAATTTCGATTAAGAATATTTGAAGAAGTATTACTGGGGTTATGGATTTTTTATTATTCATCTACTAATTTCTTTACTGAAATTCTTGCTTCGATTGATTTCTGATCATATATCTATTAATTGCGCCATTTTTGAAAAAAAGATATTCTCTCATCTTGCCTAATTGACTGATATTTAATGTTGCAGCGACAATTGCTTTGTGCCTTTGATCTTTAGATAGCAAAAACTAAATATTAACTTAAAGATTTTCTATTTTCAGGTCTTGGTTCTCCTATTAATTTGAAGGAGAATCACATTTTCTTCAAGATGGCTTCAGCAATTTAGTAGAAAAGCTTCAAATTTTAGTTTCCCCTTTTCCTGGGGCTTTCCCAAAGAAAAGGAAAATCTCTGAGAAATTGCTTCCCATTTCAAAATCTAAAAATGTCATCTTCAGGTTTAACTCTGAGTCCCATGCCAATGGACCCAAGCCGATCCACCATTGGGCCTGGTTGTTACGGGTCAAACTGTCCCGAATCCATCTTGATTTTCCTCACTGTACCTGGTGTACGCATTATCCCTCTGCGGGTCCTTGAATCTGATTCAATTGCATCTATTAAGCTCCGCATCCAGAAATACAATGGCCTCTTTGTGAAAAACCAGAAATTAATCTTTGATGGCCGTGAATTGGCACGTAAAAACTGTCTCGTCAGTGAGTATGGTGTGTCAGATGGTGACTTTCTGCATCTTGTAATCCGTGTTTCCGAGTTGCGTGCAATTACGGTGAAGACATTCTCTGGGAGGGAGCTCCAATGTCAAGTGGAGAGAAATCGAAGCATTCGTTACATAAAGCACCAAATATTGAGTCAATTTGAGGGTTTGAATGATGCGGATAATCATAGACTTGTCATTGATGGAGAAGAATTGGATGATGACAAATTGGTGACTGACGTTTGCCCAAAAACTGAGGCTGTTATGCATCTATTGGTACGTAAATCTGTGAAGGTATCGACCAAGCCTGTTGAGAGGGATTTTGAACTCTCAGCTGTGGTACCAGAACAGGTTGAATCTGAACCTGCTTTGGTTGAACCTATTTTGGTAGATCCAAACATCAAATCACCTCTGGTTACTGACATGATTCAGGCTACATATAATGGGTTGGAAAATGGAAATGAACCTGTTTTGTCGGCTGAAGGAACAGGCGGTGCTTATTTTATGAAAGACAGTTCAGGTCATGAGTATGTCGCGATCTTTAAGCCGATGGATGAAGAACCAATGGCCAAGAACAATCCACGAGGCCTTCCCTTATCCAAAGACGGAGAGGGGTTAAAGAAAGGCACACGTGTAGGTGAAGGTGCTTTAAGAGAGGTGGCAGCTTATTTACTTGATCACCCTTTTGGAGACCAATTAGGGCTAGGGTTTGCTGGGGTGCCACCCACGACTCTTGTACGATGTGCCAATGTGGGGTTTAGTAGCGGTGGCAAGTCAAAAATTGGGTCTTTGCAAATGTTTGTGAAGAACTCGGGAAGTTGTGAGGATATTGGGCCTGGTTTGTTTCCTGTAGAGGAAGTGCATAAGATAGCTGTTTTGGATATGAGACTCGCTAATGCAGATCGCCATTCGGGTAATATTTTGTTGGTTAGGAAAGAAGGAGATGAAGCAGGTTTCGGGTTAGTTCCGATTGACCATGGCTACTGCTTGCCTGAAAGTGTAAGTACATCTAACTGGATTTTTTTTTTCGGGGAATTAACAGTTTCGGTCCATGTCACGGATAATCTAGGACATAATTTCAGCATGGTACTATGTTAATTCCATTAGAAACCAAACTTATCATTGAAAACCTCCAGAGGGATGTTCTAGCACCTACAATTTTACTCCTTTATGCAAATAAAAGGAAATTGTTTTAAATTCACGCAACTAACTGATGTTTATACTGCAGTTGGAAGATTGCACATTTGAGTGGCTGTATTGGCCCCAATCACGGCAGGCATTCAGCACCGAAACCCTGAAGTACATAGAATCATTAGATGCCGAACAAGATATAAAGCTGCTGAAGTCTTACGGGTGGGACCTCTCTGTTGAGTGTGCTAGGGTTTTCCGCATCAGCACCATGCTCTTGAAGAAAGGTGCTGAGAGGGGCCTAACCGCATATGACATAGGGAATTTAATGTGTAGACCTACAGTGAAAAGGGTATCCAAAATTGAAGAAATTATCAAAGAGGCAAAGAATGTGGTTTTGCCGGAAAGCAGCGAAGGACTCTTCTTGGAAACGGTTTCGGAGGTCATGGATCAGTACCTTGACAAGATATGTGGGTAGATAGTGGGAATAGGTTGTAATTAATTTGTAAGCAGCTTCTTATTCTGTTGACTTAGTTTCATGCATCTTGTAACAGGGACATTACTCTTCAGGTTAGCTTTTCTTTTCTTTTGTAGTTAAAAGCCTTTAAAAAAAATCTGCATTCTTTATCTCTGATTGAGAATTTGAGATTTAAACTGACTGTTTAATGAAAATTTGTTAATGTGACTCTTTTCCTTCATTAATCAATGTATCTTTGCACTAAGGCTATAGTGTTACATATAGTGCACGTCGATTCATACTATGGATTTATATCATCATTTTTGAAGTTAAAATTATCATTTTTGAAGTTCAAATGATCGATATGAAATGTTCGATATGAAAATGTACTTGAATGTAAGATTTTAGATTTTTTTTTTTTACTAATTTTTTTAGATTAGTAGAAAATCACTTGGTCTAAATAATGTGGACCGTTCGAAAGTAGTGACTTTTTATCTATTTATAAATATAGTGAATAAATTATAAAAAATATAAAATTTGGCTTCTAAATATTTTGATATTTAGTTATTTTGTACTTAATACATAATTTATAAATTAAAATATTATTAAGGAGTCTGATAATTGTATTTCAAATAAAATTTTCGAGAGCGTCCCTCAAGCAGTTTAAAAAAAAAATTTCTATATTATTTAACTTTATTTTCAGCGTTAATATTCAAACATTTAAAACTCTGTTTATAATATTTTACAATGCTACTCGCAATCATTTAAATCTCTGTCTGCAAGTATTAAAATTATAAATATATATAGTTTTAACTCCTAAGTCCTAACTACTTTTGTTTTTGAGCCAAAATGGAAAAATTCATTTCACCCAACTTTTTTTTAATTTTTTTATCTAATCATTCTCATCTATTTTTTCAACGATCCAAATAAAATTTTCGAGAGCGTCCCTCGAGTAGTTTAACAAAAAAAAATTTCTATATTATCTAACTTTTATTTTTAGCGCTAATATTCAAACATTTAAAACTCTGTTTATAATATTTTACAATGCTACTCGCAATCATTTAAATCTCTGTCTGCAAGTATTAAAATTATAAATATATATAGTTTTAACTCCTAAGTTCTAACTACTTTTGTTTTTGAGCCAAAACGGAAAAATTCATTTCACCCAACTTTTTTTTAATTTTTTTATCTAATCATTCTCATCTATTTTTTCAACGATCCGTGATGAATTTTGTGAATCTAAAAATATGAACATTTTTTTATCTGATTTTCTCTTTCAAATGAGATCCATGAATAACTTTTGAGTTATATTTGTGTCATATTTTTTTTACCACTTTAAAACTTTGTGACTTTCAGTTTTTTTTTTAATTTTGCTTCAAAATAATTTAAATATTTATTTACAAGCATATAAATCTCATTAATAACACTTTAAATCTCTAGAATAAAATATATATACCTCATGTACAGAGAATTTAAACGTCCACAATAACACTTCAAAACATATAAATCTCAACAATAACATTGCATTTACAAAGCATATAAATCTCATGTACAAAGCCTTGAAAGTTTTAATTGTTGTAGACTCAAATTTAAAAATTTGAAAAATTTAAAGTGCTCATGAAAGATAAAATCGAATAGAAAACGTTCGTATTTTTAGATTCGTAAAATTCATCACGGATTGTCGGGAAAATAAATTATAATTATCAGAGAAAAAAATTTAAAAAAATGGGTGAAATAAATCTTTCAATTTTTAACTTGAAAAAAAAGTAGTTAGGAGTTAAAACTATACAAATTTAGAATTTTAATGCTTTCATACAGAGGTTTATATGATTGCGAGTAGCATTGTAAAAATATTATAAATATAGCTTTAAATATTGTGATATTAGCGCTGAAAATAAAAGTTAGACAACATTGAAAGCTTTTTCTGTTAAACTACTTGAAAGATACGTTTGAGTATAATAGCTAGAGGTATCAGAACATTTCTCTATTATTAATATTGTACAATTGATCTCTATTGTAGCATGAGAATTTTATACAACCATTCACAATTAAACCCTATAGTGAGAAAAGTCTAATTCCGCCTCTCATATCGTAGCCTCACTGTTGTTTCATGGCTTACGGCCTTACGGGAGAAACTTGTTGTGCATGGTAATTATACAAGCAAGCAATCAACAATTCTAAATTAACAAGTCTCCAAACGGAAGTGCAGAGGAAAGATTGATGCAGGTGACCGTTGCACGAAGAAGTAATCAAGTAGCATAGTACCTCCTCTTTATTAATCTGGAGACGAAATGCCATAGTAATTTCCCAGAAAGGTCGGCCAACTACCCACTCTCCTTTTTAATTTTATTTTAAGAATGATGTTAGTATCAACTTAAATTTATTATGATAATTGATAAGCTTAACTTAATTTATCTGATCAACTTCAAACAGCTAATTCAATAATAAATCGTTTTACTCGGGAATTATGTACTGATATATTAAATTCGTTTATATTTAATTTAAATTTAGTATGAAGTTAGATGGTAAAAAAAATAATAAAAGATACATTAAACTGATTTATAAAATTTTAATTTTTAACTGCTTGATTTTGTATTATATTTTGGAAAAAAAATTTAAATAATAAATATCCAGCTAGTCAATAAGTTTTAAAATTCAACTCATCAATGAGGCAGATGAGTTGCTTTTCCAGGAAATGACTCCGCAGTATGCGATGGCTAAAATGTAACCTGAGGTGATGTTGACTTCTGCCAAATATTAATGTTTTTTTTTCTCTCTTCGAAAAATGACCTGACGGCGCTTTCCGTTCCATAGGATAGAATTGAAAACAGGTCAGAATTAAATTCAGATAGCTGATATCTTAATATTCATATGAATAATATAGTTTTAAATTTTAATTATCTATAGAAATATATATCACAAAATTTAATAAATATTATAAAAATATTTATTTATATATTTACAGATATCTAATATTTCATCCATATCCATATAATTTTACCGCTATCCAATATGTATCCAATATGTTTTCACCTCTACAGTAAAATATGCGAAATGTTAGGTAATCAGTCTCGGTAGGGGTGTCAGTGGGTACGATACAGGTAGCGTGGAAGCATTTTCATATCCATACCAACTAAGAATGACTTTATTCATACTCTATCCTTACCCATTAAGATTTTACCTTATTCTACCCTATTCTTGTCCGTTAAAATTATTGAGTAACAAAAAGGTAGCAAGCGAATAACGAATAATACTATTATAATAATTAGTTTTATTATATTTTACAATTAGAATATCAAAACTCATTTGTTTCGCACATATGCAATGATATTACTAAATAAAAAATAAAAATAAATATGCAATCAATTTCAACTAAATTGTAATTTTTATAAAACAAGATAATTCAAAAATAAAAATATATCTTTCAATAAATTTAATTATTTAATTAAAAAACAAAATATACAAATAAAAATAATATGTTTAATACTTTTCTTACAACAAAAATAATACACTAAATAACAAATGTATTAACTAATTGTTGCTCAAACATTACCATATTATTATATTTCATATAATTATCCTATAGGGTAACAGGTACGAAATAAGTTTTATCCGTATCCTTATCCGTTTAACTAACAAAAAAATACTCTTATCCATACTTATATCAATATTCATTCCGAATAAACTAATAAAAAAAAATTTCGATTCACACCCATCTTATTGAATACAGTACGGATCGGATAAACAGCTAAAAGGCATCATTGACACCCCTAGGTCTGGGTGTCACGTCGGTAAAGGCATGTGACGGATATCAATTTTTGTTTTCTTGGAGTAAGGACTCTGGGCCTAATCATAACAGGCCTTGAATGGGCCTTTAGTAGGCTTTCTGCTCTATCAGATTCATCTCAGTCGAATAGACCCGTGAAATCATATCACCTAAGGTAACAGAATATTTCTGTTTAGAATTTGGACCATCCGATCAGAACACGCACGAATAGTAAAGGACCCCCACGCATTCCACTTCCACATCGGATCAGATTGGGCCGGATTTTGATCGGACAGTCCGGATCGAAACAGAAATATTCTGTTACCTCAGAGGATATGGACTCGACAGACCCCACAGTCATTTTTGGCGCTAAAACCCTAGCTTCTTCTCCCGCCAAAATTCTCTCTACCTCAGATCAAGTCGCCACAGAAAGAGAGAAAAGAGATAGAGAACGAGAGAGAGAAAGGACGGCCACTGCCAAGCTTTCAAATAAAAGAAGAGAAGAGATAGAGAGAGATTAATAAATGGATGCCGCGGGCGATTTCTACACTGACGAGAAAGCTACGAGGGTGGAAGGTATCTTCCTAGAGTTTCTCAAAAGGTTCGCTCTTTCTCTAATTTGAGGTTCTTATATGTTTTTGGTTAGATCTGATGCATTTTGTGTGAAACATTCTTAGCTGATTCTTCTTTTCCTTTGAGTTTTGATCTAGATTTAGGCTCGATCCAAATGCACCTGATCCTCATTACGAGGCAGAGGTTGAGAGGATGCGGAACACTGAGTCAAATACCATGTTTGTTGACTTTTCGCACGTGATGGAATTCCAAGATGTGCTCCAGAAGGCGATTGCTGAAGAATATCTCAGGTATGTGTTGTTTATTTCTATGTTCTGTTATATCCTATGTTTTGTTATCTGGTAATTCATGAATCCACCTGATATATGTATCAACTGATGGAGAGATTTTTTACTTACGCACCTGTAATGTGAAGTCTTGACTTTGAAAGTTCTGTTGCTTGAAACAATTACTGAGATAATGCTAATTATTGTGGGAAAATAGTAATTTTATAAGATTCACGCTCATGCATGTGGTAGATATTATACAATTGGAGATATAGGCAGTCAAAACCAAATCATTTTTAAATTTTTTTCAAACTCAACAACTGTTTATTTTTTATTTTTCTTCAATCAGGTTTGAACCATACCTGCGCAAAGCTTGCAATAGATTCATACTTGGTCTCAAATCGGGTGAAAACCGACCTATCTTCTCAGACGACAGCCCTAATAAGGAGGTCAATGTTGCTTTCTACAACTTCCCATTGCTGAAGAAGTAACACTTCTTTATTTTTTTGATTAAATATAATATGGAAAAAGTTATTTATATCTATTGAGTAAAATTAAATAAGCTTCTTATTACCCTTATTACGTTTTTTCTATCATTTTCCTGTACTAGATTGGTAATCCTTGTCTATAACTAAGAAAGATTTGCAATTACTTGTGTTGTCAGATTGAGGGAGCTGACAACAGCTGATATAGGGAAGTTGACATCTGTGATGGGAGTGGTGACTCGTACCAGCGAAGTACGACCTGAGCTTCTAGAAGCTACTTTCAAGTGCCTCGACTGTTCACAAACTGTGAAGAATGTTGAGCAGCAATTTAAGTACACAGAAGTAAGCTTTCTTTCCATGTTCTTAACTTCTCTTTTTTCTTGCAAAGACGTTACTATTCCTGAGATACATAACTGAGAGAACCTGTCTCCTGATACAAAGACTATAATTCCAGTTATTGCTCTATTTAAGATCACTTTTATGGTTTTACCCAACATATATAGCTTTCCCTCACCTGTAAAAATAGCAAGTACCAAGGCCAGTAGAATAAGGCTAGAAATGTTCAAACTTCAAACTCGTACCACTGCTATAGCAGTCAGTTATCTGCTTATACCTGTATTTGATGAGTACTTTTTCTGATTTTCACTCGGGAATATAAGCTCCTTGATATATCTGGCAATGATCTTGGAATCCTGTTGTAATGCAGCCTATGATATGCATGAATGCGACGTGTCAAAACCGACGCAGGTGGGCCCTTCTGCGTCAGGAAAGCAAGTTCACTGACTGGCAGCGGGTTCATGTGCAAGAGACCTCCAAGGAGATTCCTGGGGGTTCTCTTCCCCGTTCGCTTGATATTATTTTGCGCCATGACATTGTGGAGAAAGCAAGAGCAGGCGACACGTAAGTACAACCCTTTTCTTATTGCGTTGGTAAATTTGACAAAAAAGGTCGTTTCATCTGCAAATTTGCTGCAAAAAATCGCTACATTTTCATTTTGTTTATATGTCATTTGAAATTGGAACGGAGAGGTAACTATGTAATTTAAAATCAACAAACATCTAGCCTCTAATAAGTTGTCACTAGTGCTATTACTTGTAAATTAGGTACTTTCAATCTGATATGTTAATAACAAAATTTGATTGTCCAGGTTCATTTTTGTCACTGGATCACTACATTTAACTAGGCCATATTTTTAATAGTGTTAATGGTGGTAGAGATGCACAATTGAATGTTCCCAATTTTGAGCGTATCTGATAAAACTTCTTTTTTTTTTTTTTTCCAAAAAATGGAATGTTAGATGCTCTACAGAATTTTCTAACCACACTCGCACTTACTTCCACCTCTTTTGCTTTTACTGTTAATTCTGAAGGTGTGATTGTTGGATAATATCGTGTAGGGTAATATTCACGGGGTCGGTGGTAGCAGTTCCAGATGTCATGGCATTGACCTCACCAGGAGAGAGGGCTGAGTGCAAGAGAGAGGGCCCACAAAGGAAAAATGCAGCAGGAGGTCAAGAAGGTGTCAGAGGCCTCAAAACTCTTGGGGTCAGAGATCTCTCCTATCGCCTCGCCTTTGTTGCCAACTCTGTTCAGGTAGTTTTGCATGTAGTTAACATTTCATTGTGATCTGTACAATAGTGAACTGAGACCTTACCAGAATGCTCATATAAGATGTAACGTATAAATGTATAATGGGATATTCAGTTAGTGTAATGATTTTGTTCTTTGGTCGTATCTTCATTCTGAATATTTTCAGAATACATTTTCTAACATTTTCATGGCAGGTTGCTGACGACAGATCAGATGGTGACATCAGAGGTAGAGACATGGATGAAGATGACAGTGGGAGACCAAAATTCACTGTAAGTTTGAGAAACTGCTAGCTTTAAATTGCTTTATTTAAAGAGGCAATATTTACAATTCAGCCTGAGTGGATAACTGCAAGCTTTAAATTGCTTTATTTGACAATTCTGACAACATTGAAGTGCGTTTGGATGAACCTGGGGTTAGCGAGGTTAGCAGCTATCCCAAGAGTTAGGAATAGCCGCTAACCCGAGAGAGAGAGAGAGCATAGGGAGTTTCGGGTTATTGCTATTCCTGGGTTAGTGTAATTCCTCACCCATCCAAAAGCAACCTTAGTTTTATTATTTTCGTAATAATTTTTGTCATTTTACGTAAGTGGGTGAATTGAATGTTCCATTAAACAAAATTAAGTAACTTTTTTTTACTTTTGCTCTGCATCAAACTGTTTACCTGCTTTCCCTTTTGGTTTATCCAGAGGATAATCTTAAATTTGATTATAGAGGAAGTTATAATTTGATTGTTAAATTATACCAGATGAAGAAGAGAACGAAGTTTTGGCCATGAGAGACACCCCTGACTTCTTCAATAAATTAGTTGAGAGCATATGCCCGACTGTTTTTGGACATAAAGATGCAAAAAGAGCCATCCTTCTCATGCTTCTAGGTGGTGTGCACAAGACCACACATGAAGGGATCAACCTTAGGGGAGATATTAATGTTTGCATTGTTGGGGATCCTGCTGTGCAAAATCCCAATTTTGAAGGAAACAACTCCTCTCCATCCAATGGCCATATATATGTAATTTTCTTTCAGTAGTTTAGGATCCTTGAAATTGATGCTTATTTGAATTTGATTTCTGTTGAATAGATATGCTGCGAATCTGGTTCCCAGATCTGTTTATACTTCTGGCAAGTCTTCCTCTGCTGCCGGTCTAACAGCGACTGTGGCAAAGGAGCCCGAGACAGGGGAGTTTTGCATTGAGGTGCAAATTTTAACTTAAGGATTTTGGAATGGATTTATCTTTTGAGTTTCTTGTTGGTCATAGTTGATCAGTTAAACTTGATTCTTGTAGGCTGGTGCACTTATGCTTGCTGACAATGGGTATATTTGTATAGATGAGTTTGACAAGATGGATATAAGAGACCAGGTATCAAGAAAAATATCATATATATAAACTCGATTCTCTTGATGCTGACCCTCAAGTGGCATCTGCGCTTACCTAATTCATGGTTGCAATTCTAAAGGTTGCCATACATGAAGCAATGGAACAGCAAACAATCAGTATTACAAAAGCTGGCATACAAGCCACATTAAATGCGCGCACCTCAATTTTGGCAGCGGCAAATCCAACTGGAGGGCGTTATGACCGGTCAAAGCCTCTTAAAGTAAGCATTTCCTGATTTTAGTAATAGTTCTAATTAATTTCACTTGAAGCTTCATAGAGCAGACCAAATTACTTTACCCTCAAATGCCACCAATGCTCCTTAGTTTGTATAGTAAATTCTACCAATAAATTAAGGTTAGAAGAAAGTAAACAAGTAATTTCTATGTCGTCATTTCATTAATTTGTACAAATTAGAACCTAGCAGCTCGATTTTCTTAACTTGGTGTTGATTCAATTTGGGCTTGAAAAAGTCGTAAGTGCTTGTTAGAGGTTGTGGTAAATTTGTCTCTCTACACAATTGTTTTACTGGATGCAAATATATTGGAAGGATGTTTAGATGCTAATGTTGGGTATTTGTTGCAAGTAAGATATTTTCAATGTTGTTTGCATATTCTGCATTGTACTACAGTTACATGCAAGACAATTACCACAATATATTCCCTTCCTCATCCCATTGCAGTACAATGTGGCACTGCCTCCTGCAATTCTCTCGAGGTTTGACCTTGTCTACATCATGATCGATGAACCTGATGAGATAAATGACTACAACATTGCACACCACATTGTCAGAGTTCATCAGAAGCGAGAAGAGGCACTCTCACCGGCATTTACAACAGCAGAAATAAAGCGATACATTACCTATGGAAAGACCATCAATCCAACGGTACTTGCTAACTGTTTATCATTTTTCCCCTCCGTCCCCTGTGACAGGCTGAAGATACAAAAATTTGGACTAAAGTGGTTTTATGTACTTTTGGTCTTCTATCTGGGTCCTAATATTTAATGCATCAATATTCCAGATCATTTGTACAGTAATAACAATCATAGCATGATTTTGGGCAAAATGCAAAATTTAGGGCCTATTTTCATATTTTCTTGCTTAATTATTAGTTTTAAATTATGCAACCTTTGTACAATAAAGTCATTCATGATTGGGTAAAATATGAATTTGGGGCTTATTTTGATATTTTCTTGTTTAATCATTGATTTTGGATTATGCTACCAGCTAAGCGAGGAAGCTAGAAACTTGTTGGTTGAAAAATATGTGGTGCTTAGAAGAGGAGATTCAAATCCTGGCACAAAAGTAGCTTATAGGATGACAGTTAGGCAATTGGAGGCTTTGATTCGTCTCTCTGAGGCAATTGCACGGTGTCATCTGGACAAAGTCGTAAGTATTTTTGTTGCTCAATGTTTTACCTAAAATATTTGAGAAAGTTTATCCGATTAATTTTTTCCTCGGTGATTACCTATCAGATTCTTCCAGCCCATGTGAGGATGGCAGTAGATTTGCTAAAGACCTCCATCATACGGTAACATATTCTTTACTTCTCATCTCAATCCTTAAATATATATTTCTTTATATCGTAGGTTGCTGTTCAAAGCTGTGCAGTGCTAGGTTTATCTCCTAACTTAGTTATGATCTGATAACACCACTGGATCATATGCAGTGTTGAATCAAGTGAAGTTGATCTTTCTGACTTCCAAGACGAAGATGACTTTGCTGAGCCACGCAATGGAGACACGGCTCAGCCTGAAAATGATGATGCGGGCCCCCCACCAGAAAATCAAGGTTTATAAAGTTTTGTTTTTGTTTTATATGAGGAATCATTTTCTCTGTTTAAACTACTCCACCAAGCAACCCCAAGTATACCCTCTTTGGTGTAGCATATGTTTTTTGACATACTATTGTTGGTCGGTTATACTGTCATGCACCTGGTTGCTACCTTTTTGTTTTGTGTGAGAGTTTTTGTTTTTTTGTCATTTGGTGGGTTGGGGGTTACTACCATGTTTCTATTATGCTGTAGCCAATATATTGGTGCTTGAAATTGCAGGTGAAGATCAAGAGCAAGGGAGTGAAGCCCTGCAAAAGAAAAAGTTGGTAATAACAGAAGAAGAATTCCAGAAGATCACTCATGCTCTTGTCATGCGCCTAAGGCAGCATGAAGAGGAGGTCATGCAAGATGGTATTATCAAAGCTTTTGTTATTGTATTGTTAAGCATTCTATTATCTCATCTAATGTTCACTAAATGTATCAAACAACGCAAATAGGTAGTGGATTGGCTGGGATGAAACAAAAGGATCTACTGACATGGTACATAGACGAGCAAAATAAGCAAGGGAAATACCAATCCACCGAGGAGGTAAAAGAAGAAGCCAAGCGCCTAAAAGCCATAGTAGAGGTATGAAATTGTACCACAAGAATAGCATTCTATGTATTCCAGTTTTGAGGTTAAATCGCATCAGTTCTCTGAGGAACCGTTATCTGTTTTGTAATTAAATGGGTCTAAGTGCAGAGGTTGATACAAAGAGAGGGACATCTGATTGTCATCGATGATGGTGCTAGCTCAGCAGCTGCCACAACTGGAGAGGCCGGTGGTGTGCCCAGAGTTTCTACAAACGAGAGGATCTTAGCTGTGGCCCCTAATTATGTCATTGATTGATTTGATTTATTAGATTAGCTTTAATCTGGCTTAAATTGTTGTCTTAGCTGAGGCAATTTGTTTTGAGTGGGAAAATTAGCATTGGTGTAGTTTCTTTCCGTCTTTTTCTGATAGGCATCTGTATTTCATCTAATGTTTGTGTGATTACTTTAGTTTGTAATTTAGCTGGAATTCAAAGTAGACTAATGAGCCTTATATATTGGACGGAAGCTCCTGTTAAGTGATACTCCTGACCACACTCCTTGTCCTTGCAATTATTTCGTTGAGAGAATCAGCTCTCCGTGTACGTCTCAGGTTCAAAACGATGGTTTGACATCCAAAAAAAAAAAAAAAAAAATTCAGATGTCATTCCTTGCGTTCTCTATTTTCTCATTAGCATATAATTGTGAATGTCTCAATTGCGTATCCCTAAAACAATATTAGAAACTTCTATTAAGGGAAAAGACGGAGAACATTTGTTCGTTTGAACACAATTTTAAATATTTCATTTATTGTAAAAACTCTCATGTTGCTACATCCGATTTGAATTAACAAATAACAAAAATTATAGTTCCCAAAGAAAATAAAATAATAAACGGAAATGCAACCAATTATTCAAACAACAGTACAAAGGTACAACACAAAGAACAAGCTCCATTAATTAGAGAAGACGCAATTCTTGCGGATCTCACCATTGGCAGCAGTCTTCACCCCAAGCCTTCCAAGCGTCACCATTGAGTCACTAAATGCTGTGAAGAATGAATTTTGATCCGCTGCAAATTTATCCACTATGCCCTGTGAACTTGGATCAAAGTACAAGGCACTATCTGAGAAGAGGACACCCTTCTTTTGTTGCAGCATCAAGAAGTAGTTATTGTCAAAAGTTAACACGGATTGATCGAAGAATACAAAAGAATTGGGGTTCATAAATGAAGGGCATGTGCCTTGAAGTTGGCTAGCAAAACCGGGGTCCAAAAATGGGTCGACAGTCGGATAAAGACGGGGGTTGACAAAGAAACAGCTAGTAGCACCGAGTGTATGACCGCCTATAAATGAATAACTTAACAAGTTATCAGTTTTGCATCACAGTTCATTTGGTAATAGCTTGTTCATTATATGGGTTGATTAAAAAAAAAAAAAAGAACAGATATTCGACCTGAAAGTGCAACCAAATCAGTTACGCTCAACCCTTGGGCAGAGAACCTTGTCATTAGTTGGGGTACATTTTCGGATGCCAAAGGAAGGTCAACATCACTAGCTCTTGCCCCCAATGCATCGTACCTTCCAAGCTCCACTTTCCATGTCGGGCCACCACTCTGCCACACAAAACCCAGCTAATTAATCTCATATTTTGATCCAAAAAAATAGCACAGTAAAGTTCACTCAAATTAAATAACTTTACCAGGAGAACTGCATCTCTAGCAGCAAGGGCCATAATATCTGCACAGGAGACCTTGTTTGTGCATTGTGGATCTGCATCCACCGCATTCTTTGCTTGGATGATTGTGTTGTACCCATCTACTCTTAAAAATTGATTCTCAGGATTGTGCCGCTCATCGTCATTACTTGGATTTGTGATCATAATTGAAGCATCACAGCCCTATAGTTGCAACGCAGAATAATTTATAGACATCACCAAATGTTATTATATATAGTGATAAAAAGCAAACATTTATATTTTTTAAACCAAAAAATGAGAAGCATCTGTAAAGCACATGAAGAATGAACTTACTGTAGCAAAACAATCATGAAAGAAGAGGCGTAGAGTGGCTGATGCAGCTATTGGTGATGAGGCCATCATCCCTCTGACAGCACCTTGAACAAGGCTTTCAAGATTTGGGCATATGTTAGCGTAGTAGTCTGTACTCAATTTCCCCACTGTTTTGTTCTGTGAAGGTGCAGGCGTAGGCGCAGCTGTAGGAGCAAGCGCTGGAGCATCTGAAGGAGAACCAGCTGGTGCATCTGTAGGAGCACCAGCTGGTGATTCGGTTGTCGTTGGTGGTGGAGGAGCATAAGTATTATCCTTTGGCGGTGCATTGGCTCCTCCATTGGAAAAAGGGCACTCTGCCGCTGCTGCTACGAGGAGGGAAACTATGATCAACAAATTGAGTGCCGTCATGGTTACTTAGTTCCCTCTGCACTCTGATGATTAATTAGATGGTATGGATGTGGTGTGTGTCAAAGGATCGGATTGTGTGTTTATATAGTGCTCGCAAGGGGAGGGCTAGGCGTGTGGTTTCCACATACTTGCTCATTGTTTTGAGATTACTCAATACTTAATTAGGAGGTGACATTCATGCACGTCTTCATTCCTTGTTCTAATAATTGGTTCAAATAACGGTTTTGCTCTTGTTCAAACAACTTTTTTTTTATTATTATATTCTTTAATCTTCTAGACTGTGCAAAACAATTGCATTGTTTACAAACTTTGCAATTATTATGTATTACATAATTGGGTGTAATTAATTAGATATTAATCCCTTTAGCTCTCTCTCTCATGATCAGTTTATAAACACGATCTCTCTCATATAAAAATCACTCATTAACTTACTTTGGTTTCTCTTTTATCATTAAAAGAGAATAAAAAGGAAAAGAAAGAAAACATTTCTCTTGCGATTGAAACAATCACTTCAGATCCTCTTTTGCAGGATTTCATTTGTTCAATTTTTGTTTTGTTTTTTTGTTCCTTTTGGTCTGAACAATTTATGACTCGGATGTTACTAAGAATAAGTCTTTGTAATAAGCATAAAGGAATCGTTATGCCGTTGGATCTATACATGTTGGTCGATCTGGCGACAGAGAAACAACTTAATTTTTCAAGGGATTAAAGTGGGGCCAGTCATCTTGGGATGTAACTATGTAAGATTGTCAGTGAGACTGAGGGAGACCTATGGTTAAAATTCTGTTAAACAGGAAGGGTTTTTTTTTTTTTTTTTGAGGAAAAATGAGGGTCATACCCTCATTTGATTATATTAAATGATAAGTTGCATGGAGTTTGTAACTATAGTATGCAAGATAGAAATGCTCAAAACAGGAAGAGATCTTAGAATTGAGGATCAGCGTTGAGGTGGTTTTATTATTTTCATTAGTGGTATCTGTAACTCGACAGCCTGTCTAGTATTCTAAAGAAAAAAAAATTGGTATAGATAAGTTTGATACTTTAAAAAGTTTTAATTTAATTTGCAAAAATAAATAAGAACTAAAAATAGATTGATGTATTAAATTTGGAGGCTGATAATTAACCCCGCACCTCCCACTCCGCAATTAACCCCGCACAAAATGTCAAAAAACTCTAGCTGTCATTTTTTTTTTCATAAGGTATTAATACTTACGTACAGAAGTATTTATCTCTAAGAACGAAAGTATTTATCTCTAAGCACGAAAGTATTTAAGGGACCATGCAAGTTTTTTTCATGGAGGGTGGGGAGAATTTCAAATCACATGGGGGACCATGCACGTTTTTAGACGTAGGTTTTTTTTTATCTCATTTCAATCTCGTCCACATTTCTCACAATCTATGAGAAATTTTGCGAATCTAAAACCACTAACGTTTTCTACGTAATTTTATCTTTCAAATGAGATCCATGATGACATGCTTTCGAGCAAGTCGTTACAGAAGTATTTATCTCTCATCATACAAGTATTTATATCTATACTTGAAAGTATTTTTTTGCATATAATACTTATAATACTTGATATTAATACTTTCATATGTCAATATAAATACTTATAATACATGATATTAATACTTTCATATGTCAGTATAAATACTTATAATACTTGATATTAATACTTTCATATATCAGTATAAATACTTATATTAATTGATAGTAATACTTTCATATGTTTGTATAGGTATAAATACTTGCACGATGAAAGATAAATACTTCTGTAACGACTTATCCAAAAGTATGTCATCATGGATCTCGTTTGAAAGAGAAAATTACGTAGAAAATGTTCGTGATTTTAGATTCGCAAAATTTCTCATAAATTATGAGAAATGTGAATGAAATTGAAATGAGATAAAACTAATTTGGAAAGAGATAGAGTGGGGGGATAGTGGGGGGATGGAATGGGGGGAGTAATATAATTGTTCTAAATTTTATATTCTTAAATTTATGACGAATTATTTTTTTCACAGAATCATATATTATATTAAAAGAGCCAAAATTAAGTATGAACTCTTGTATAAAGGGCAAAAGAAATGGCATAATAGCGCAAATTCGTATCCTCTGCATTAACTCAAAAGGGAATCTTTTGAGTTAATAAATTATGACCATCCGATCTGTTTTTAGATTCGTGCAGACTAGATCCGCATTAATATTAAAGGGCTCTCTATATCATAAGTAGGAGTCGGATTGGCTTCGTTTAAAATCTGACAGTTGAAATTCATTAACTCAAAAGATTCATTTTTGAGTTAATGCAGAGGATAGGCATTCATAATAGCACCACAATTAAAAAAAAACAGAGTCGCTTACTCTGTTCTCTCTCCATATTCTGTGTTATTTAATTGATGTTCTCCGAATATTTCAACATTTATGTCATCAACTTCTCTATTATTGCCAATTTACACCAACTTATTTATAGTAATTCTTGTTTTCAATTAGTTAGACAGTCAATCACATTAATAAAAGAATCACAAAAAGGTTTAGATAATTGTAAAAAAATGTAGCATTCAAAAACATAATGCTCAACTCTCATCCATGGTAACTAATTAATATAGATTTATGATCATAGATAACAGTGATCACACCTGGTGCTCTGGTTTTGGCCATTCTTCCCTCTTCCTTTGCCAGTGTTGAGTGTGTTGGTTGCTGCTATCTTTTCTTCGTCAGATTGATTGAATTTGGTAGCTAGCAACATTCTCCCGTCCTCGGGTTCCATGGCATCTTTTCTTTGCTCACTATACACCCCCCCCCCCCCCTCTTCCCCAATTTATTCCCGAGAGTCTTCCAGTTTCGAATTGGTTTTTTTGGCCAGCTAACGCGTGGGGAACTCCTGAGGTGTTGAAATTAGGTTTGCCGGTGAAACTTGTGTCCATGATTTGTTTGAGCTTGGGCATCATTGATTCCTCTCTTTTCAGTTGGGCTACTGAAATTTCTATGGTGCTAGCGGACATCTCAGATAACTCCTTGCTGTTTACCCTGGTCTGATAGTTAGCCATCGCAGCGGCTTGGATTGGTTTCCTGAGCGAGTCCAATACAGGTACACCTAATCAGTTCTCTGATACCATAATACAGAACAATCAAAATTAATAGTTGTTTCTTGATAGAAAAGATGTGTACACGTTCAAGGTTTACGTGTGCTTATATAGCCTAATGAGCTGTTGGTCTTTCCAAAACTATATTATAATATAGCCGTTGCTATTTTTCCTATTTACACAAGATTATATACAGTATAACCCAATATTAAAATTTTAACTCAGTATACTATCTTCGAGTCTGGATCCTCTGCATTACCTCACTGTTTGAGTTTCAATCCAGACTATCTGATCATAATCTGGACCAATCCCGTCAAACTTTTAATGCACATGGATCCTTTAAGATTCATGCTAATATGTAATGAACGGATCAAATTCAAACCCAAAAAATAATGTATCTTCGGTGATAATGAATTCCTTTCTCTTCTCTGACAGTGGGCCGGTGGCCTAACTGAGAATCAAGACCCAATAAAGATTCTCCAATCTTAAAACACAAGACTAATTGATGAAGCTAATTAAAAACTAAGGGTTAATTTTTCATGTATTCTTCAAGAATTCTTCAATTTCTTATCTACCCCTATACTCTTTATTATATTCAATATGTCCTTTTAACTTTGTCTTTTCTTTCTTATTTGCCCATTGCACAATAATTTGAACTTAACCTTAATTAAAAGACAAAAATAACCCTTTATAAATTATTCTTTAAAAATTTAATGAGTCTCCTTGTTTTCTATTACGAACACAACTCAATTTGGAAAAATAAAAGAAAAGAAGATAGGAGTGAAACCAGAAAATGAGAAAGAGACTTGGGCTATTAGGTCATGTTTGGTTGTGGAGTAAAGTTAAACCGGATTAAATTGCTTACTCCAAGCTAAATCAGAGTAAGTTAATCATGTTTGGTGGAGTAAGCTAAACCACCTCTCTAGGTGGTGTAAGTTACTCCGGTTTAGCTCAAATCTTACTCTATCTTAAACCGCCTATGTTACTCCTCGTTTAGCTCCTTAAGCATGGAGTAAGGGATTTACTCCACCTCTTACTCCACAACCAAACATGGCCTTAAGGAAGAGACGCGGTCAGCAAATTAAAGGAGGATAAGAGGTGGTTGGGTAGATTCGCTCAAAAAGTTTGGGGCATGAATGAGTGGGGAGTGCGTATTCTCTGAGATATCTCAACTTTTGCGTGACCGACGTGTTCGGTGCCTATTCGGGGGTGATGTGGGGGGCTACTATTATGTATGCTTTGAGATTCGTGCAGAGTGTATTTAAACGGTTGGTATTTTCTATAAAGTCACACAAAGTTTGAGACATCTCAGAGGATACAAATTCGGCATGAACAGGGTATCATAAGAGTAGAAAACGAAGCTCAAGAAGTTTGAGCTTGTAGAAACAGAACAAAGGTTAAAAATACAGTAAAGCAAAGAAAGAAAAATAAAATATTAAAATGAAACCAAATTAGCTTCACCTCGTGTTTGCAGAACAGCCATTGGTTCTTTTTTTTTTTTTGAGGAAAAATAGAAGTCAAGCTTCCATTTCATTGACATAAATAACGGTTACATAAGTTTTGTAACTTCAGAAAATAAATAGGACTCAAAAGTGCCGAGTCTTACCTACAAAATAAAGAAAAAAGTAATAGAAGAAAAGAAGAAAGGAACATAGAGCAACAAAGAGAAAATAAAAAGAAAGAAAGAGGAAATAAACTAAAAGTCCAATTAAGATAAATAAAAGAAAAAAAACTGAAAAACTATCCTAGTAATGCTCCAGTACCAATACCAATTTCATCCTTCTTGTTGCATGGTACTGTACCTATGTTGTGGCCTTATATGCTCCACCAGTTCCAACAACATCTTGGTTTCTTCTTAAAAATATTCTTAATATTCTAATTAAAGCTTGGGAGCAGTCAGAAGCAGATTACCTCTGTACCAGAGCTGGTGTTGTGCCTCTTACCAATTGGTACCGTACCAACTATAGTCTCAAATTGAGTTGTGTTCGTAATAGAAAACAAGGAGACCCATTAAATTTTTAAAGAAGAATTTTTAAAAGGTTATTTTTGTCTTTTAATTAAGATTAAGTTCAAATTATTATGTAATGGGCAAATAAGAAAGAAAAAACAAAGTTCAAGAACATATTGAATATAATAAAGAGTATAGAGATAAATAAGAAATTGAAGAACTCTACATAAGAAATTAACTCAAAAACTAAAGTGCAAGGTGGTGGTTGTCACGTGATTGTCACGTGGCGATTGTAATAATAGTCAAAGGATGTCTTATTGTAGTCAAAGAAAAGCACCACGTGATTGTAAATATCAATTTAAAAACACTTTATTTATTTCAGATTAGATATGCAAGTGATTTAGGTGGGCAAACATGCAAAAATTGCACAAAGGTTCTTTATTTGATTTTATTTAAAAATCCGTTCAAGCTTCTTTTATTATCAAAGCAAAATGCAAAAATTAGAGATGCAAAAATCAGAGAAAAAAATTCAACAGAACTGATCAAGCAAAAAAGAAAATTTCAAAATTCCAACAGAAAATAAGAAATTTCCAATTGAGCTTCTTTATTTCATGAACTTGAGTAACTTTGGGGTTACATTTTGGTGTTAAACAAATTGTCTTTGATAATCTCTCTCGAAAGATGCCTACCATGTCAATTACAAAAGTAATTTCAAATTACTGATTTTGAATACCCAATTTAAAATTTGTTATGATAAACCATCATGTAAAATTTAACACTAAGATACTTCTGACATTTTAATGTTAAAATTTGATATTGTTTATGTCTTGTGTTATTATTATTTAACAGCTTAAATCTGAGTAAATATCTTAACGGAGCAGTTTTGGCTTCATGCAGTGCACTAAGCATATGCAATGATGCTTTGATTCTATAGCCTGTGCACTGTACAAAGTCAAAACTTCAATGTTAGAAAGCGCAAATTGGCACAACTTTGAAATAACACTATGAAATTTGTTAAATCATCTCCAAAACAAGAATATATTTCATCAAATTCCATCTAAACTACAACCCTAGTCCATTAGATCTATCAAGAAGAAAAAAAAAGCATAAAAAGAAAAGAAGCCACTGATTGCCTCACATATCCAGTTAAAAAAAACCATAAAAACAAATATTATTTGATAGGAGTTGACGGATGCGAAGATGCTACCTGCTCTTTATCCTGCAAACAATTGAAAGAACATAAAATTCATACAAAATTTGAATTAACTCAACTGTCATAGCCCATAAATTTAGTTTTTTTTACACAAATTAATTAAAAAATTATGCAAAAACCTGAGATATCTCCTTTCCTTGGTTAGACTGCTGTTGTTTGCAAATTGGCTATGATACTATGCATAGCACACATTGGTCCGTACTATGGATCAATATCTTCATTTTCAAAATCCAAACAGTCGATCTGAACCGTTCAAAATTATCACCATATGAAAATGTACATAGAGACTAAATTTTACATTTTTTAGAATTTATTTATTATTTTATTTAGATAGGTAGAATGTCACTACTTTTAAATGGTCCAGAATCTTTAGATCAAGTGATTTTCTACCTATTTTAAAAATAGTAAAAGATATCTAAAAAATGTAAAATTTGATCTGCATGTATATTTTCATATGGAAATCATGTTGAACGGTTCCGATCAACTATTTGGTCTTTGAAAGCGAAAAAATTGACCCGTAGTACGGACTAACCTACGCTATTCATAGCACCATAGCCTCACTTGAATAGAAGTGTATTTAAATAAAAAAAAAAACAATAACCAACATAAAAACTAAAGACCTGAGAGTGAGATGCATTGGCCAGTGCCATCTGCTGTTGCTGAAACTGGTACCAATGCTGCTGCTGTTGCTGTTGAACTTGCATCGACTGCTGCAAATACATCTGGTACATTTGCTGGTAATACATCATCTGTTGCTGCAACTGCTGTTGCTTCTCCTGCAACGAGTTGTTGCTTGGCGAGGAATGATTTGACTGCAACTGATTTTTCTGAAAAACCTGTTGCTGTAACTGCTGTTGCTGTAACTGGAGGCAATAGTACATTTGCTGTAGTTGGTTTTGGTTGTGTTGCCACATCTGAGATGGACACACTTGCCCTGATTGGACGCCTCCATTCTATCATTTTTTTTTTGTTAGTTGAACTGGATTCAGTTTATACGAGTAGGGGTTGCTAGTGTTTCAAAAATTACAAAAACCCATTACTAGCATGAGCATTCCCTAAATCCTAAATCCTAAACCCTAAAAGCTAAACTCTAGAGCTCAGACCAAGGTAATTTCTCCAAGGTCCCTCCTATTGTTCATCATACCTCTCTAAAATTCTAACTCTAATCACTTGTCTAATGAGAACATAATATAGTTTTCACAATAATTTAGATGGAAATTTTTAAATTCACTGTTGCCAACTAAAAAATGAGGGTTATAGGCCAAAGAACTGTTAAATGTAAACATAGGGAGCTTTTCTATTAAATTAACCCTTACCTATTAAAGAATACATGTGATTTTACAGTTATGGGTACGCTATGAGCTATATATTCGCACAAGCAAGCACATGTGACAAATAGAATCTTAAAATTTTAAAAAAAACAAGGTTGAAAGTGCAAAATGCACAAAAACACAAACACTAACCAAAGATTGTGCCAAGGCTCCTGTAGGAAATGTCTGATATGGCGGTTGTGAAGTCTGTATCAGATCATTAGATCTTGCCAGGTCTGGATTTGAAACGGGTCGATTTTGACCCAATTCCACTTCTGACTTTGAGCATTCGCCCTGAATTGGGCTAGCAGGCCTAATTGGGCTTATTTGCAAAGACTCGTCAGGTTTCGGTTCTATAGTTTCAGATTCTGGATTTGCTCTTACCAGGTCGGTTTTCTCAACATCACTATTATGATCGATACTGTTATTGCTATTAAAATTATTCTCAGGCACAGGAACAGCAAAGTTGGTTTTTGATTCGGGATTTTGAGTTTCTGGCAGTACTATTGATTCCAAATTCGGTTGCAAAATCACCTCCTTTTTTCCTAAAATGGACTCATTTTTCTCTAATTTTGCTCTTTTATTGCTAGTGGAATCAGTTAGGGAGTATGCATTTCGTGATTCCTTCGGGAAAAGTACGCAGTGGCGGGCCCACACCTTTCTGATCTGTGCAGGTTTTCCATAAAGGTCTACAAACTGTACACAAAAATAAGATTATCTCAATTATGAGTGTGAGGCTATGGTACTTTAAAAGGCGCACATTGATCCGTACTATGGATCCATATTTTTGTTTTCAAAGTCCAAACAGTCAATCCAAATTGTTCAACATGACTTTCATATGAAAATGTACTTGGAGATCAAATTTTACATTCTTTTAGAATTTTTTTATTATTTTATAAAATAAGTAGAAATCACCTATTTTGAAAATTATGGACCATCCAAAAGTAGTGATTTTAAACCTATCTAAACAAATAGTAAAATAATTCAAAATAAAAAAGTAAAATCCGTCTTCAACTATATTTTTCATATCAAGATCATGTTGAGTGGTTCAAATCGACTATTTGAACTTTCAAAACAGATATATGAATCCATAGTACAAGTCAATATGCGCTTTGCAAAATACCATAGCGGCAGAGCCCCACTCCTCAATTATTGTTTAAACAAAAGAATAATTAGCTAATGGATATTAAAAAAAAAGGGCACTCACATCAAAAAACAACATAGAGATCTCTTCACGGTCTTCATAGCATAAAGACATAGATTCATCAGTTCGAGGTTCTATCACATTAGATATTATTGAATCTAAAATCGGTATCTGACTGATCCCACCATGAATCATCTCAAATTGAATCAACCCCTACAAGTTTCAATAATCATTACTAGGAAAAATTTACAGATGAAAATATAGTAATAAATTATTTCAAGTTACACAGAACTTTGATTAGAGAATTGCATGGCATTTGTTTAATCCCCCTAAGAAAGACTTCTCTAGCCGCATCCCTGCTACCAGTTGCCTATATAAACAAAAAATTGTGAGAAAAATAATTCAGAACAGATAGTAAAAGAGAAGACTTCAAATGAACTGATTATAAGGGGATTAATTAAAATATTATAATTTCTATCATAACTCTGATTCATTTTATAATTTTAATTATAATTATTTTCCAATGTGGAGGCATGATTGGGGCGTACGGTTTTCAAAGCAGCTGAATCCTCACAATTAAATTTTTTTTTGTATCATACCGCAAATGTGAATTGTGCAAAGTTAATGTAAAGACTTGAAGCAACTTCAACATTCTTTTTCTCTACAGCATATTCAATTTCATTCTCATATAACTCGAAAGCACCCTTGATATTTCCCTGATATAAATAAAAAATAATGAAAATAAGTAAAAGAAAAATAAAGGAACAGAAAATAAAACAGCAAAAATGAGAAGTTCTTGGCACAGTAACAGAAGGCATGAAAATATCTTTACTTCTTGGTCAAATAAAAAACAAAATAGAGGGAATAGAGGTAATAAAGAGAGTAGATATGTTAGAATAGGAGAATAGGGTAATATTTTTCAGATTTTGGAAGGATTAAGGGGAATAAGAAGAATGTAGATCTGGAATAGAGATCCTTATTCTAGAGTAGAGTAGAATAGAGAGGGTTAAGAGTTAAGACTAGAATAGAGAAGATTATAGGCTTATATTCTGGAATAAAGTATTTTTTTATTTATAGGGTTTAGGGGTAAAAAAAAAAATTGAATTAATTGGAATAACATCCTACCTTGCGCTTTTCCAAATTAGCCTCCCGGTAAATATCTTTAATATAATTAGAAGAAAAACGGTTGAAATCATGGAGAAGTAATGAGCGAGAACTCAGAGAATTTCCCAACTCCTCTTTCATCATTGCACAGTACATGCGATACGCTGGCACTTTCTATCTCAAAATGAGAATTCACAAAAGACAGTTTATCGTTCAAAAAAAAAAAAAAAGAGGAAAATTTTAAAAATAATTTGACCAAAAAAAATGGTACAAATTACAGGTTAATACTAATGTAAGTTAGTATAAAAAAAGTATGATGTGTGTTACATATTTACTCACTTAATTCTCTTACAGCAGGAAGCACAAAAGACATGACCTATTTGGTATAGATACAGTGCCAATTGATGTTTCAACAAAATCGCTGGTATAGTATTTGGCAACACTTTAATGCTTAATCCCCAAACTCTCCCTAATACCTACTCAACTTCAATTCAACAAAAGCCGGTACACTAACCCTCATGCAAAAAATATTTATATACTTCAAGAAAATAAAATTACCTTTTGGAAGAATGGGGGTGAACGGCCAAGGGCATTATTGGCAATTTCTTTCCCACCTTGTGCATGTACAAAATCCATGTACCGAATCCAAAACTCAGGGTAGTTGGCACATGGAATCAAACATCTCTCAGAAAGCTTTACCATCTAGCAACAAAAAAAGATAAAAATAACAAAAAAAATTTTAGAAATAAGTAGTAAACTATAGAGGAGGATTCAAATGCCTCCATTTATTAGTCGCTTGATAAAAAAATCTAAAAGAAAAAAAAATATCAAGAGGTTTGTATCCATTAATGTGGACTATTTTATATGCATTTTTTTTTCCAAACTCTCAATGCCCATCAAAGTGAAGAGAAAAATGAAGTACATGCACATAAAGAAATGGTATAAATCATATCAAATAGTAAACTTCTTTTATTTAATTTTGCGATATTTTTTGTCATTATTCTTTTAAAAAAAAAAAGACGAGGCATGATGAACCCATTTTAAACCTCTCAATAACTACTGCAATTTGATAATAAACATTCTTCAAAAGGTTATCAAATGCATATATCAATTAGAAGTCATATCTAATGCATGTCCCGCTTCAAATTAAATTATAAAGAGAAAAAGATTTCTGAGGGATATACATGCACATGCAAATAGCCACTTTTCAGGGGCATAATTGGAAATAAAGAGTAATTTTTTCATACCCAATCAAAATCTCCTTGTGTCTCAACAAAATCGAGATATCGGTGCCAATTCTCAAGCTGAGAATCATCAAGCGGTTTCACATGAAAATAGTGCCTTGTTATATTGTTCTCATAGCAAATTATATTCTTCTCAATTTCACATGATCTCCTGTACATTACCTCTCCAGCCCACAAATATTTCTTTATCATGTCAGTATCCATTTTGTGACCGTTGCCATCTGTAAAACCTTGAATTACACTCAAAATATCTGAAATTTCAAAATTCTTCACTGTTTCTCCGTCTTGATTTGACAATGACACAAGTTCTATGCCTTGAATTGATGCTTCTTCTTCAAGTAAAGAGGCTAGCTTCTTAAAACTGAATCACTTATTTGAAAATACACAAGTCCTCTTTAGAAAGCAAATATGAAATGTAGCATATCTTAAAAATGGGACCTTCCAATAAAAAAAATAACAAGACCTTCCGAATAATGCTTAATAGTTGGACATAAACCAGCAGTTCTCATATTTGAAATTTTTTGTAAATATTGGCAATTTTGCTCCCAACTATACCAAAAAGAAATTTTTTTGGTAGACATACAGTTTGGAAGCAATTTGGTTCAATTTAAAAGAAAAGGCTAGCGGCAGTTCAGTGATTTTTTATTACTTATGCTTTGATTGACACATAAGTGTATGCTGTAAACAAACAAACAAAAATGTTTGTATTTACTCAAAAATATCCAACAAAAGAAGAAATGTATATACATAGAATGATATGTACCTCTCATAATATGCATGTAACTTCTTAGTAGGGAATTTGAGGATGAGAATGTAAATATTAGCAAGCCGGTGCCACTGCTTATGAGAATACTCATACTCTATGTATTTATCCCATATCTTGTAGCACAAATAATCCTTTCCAACAAAAGACAAGGCCCTCTCAAATAATCTGAAATTATCCAAAAAATGTAATAAATCAAATAAGAACACAACAATCAATGACCTTCAATAAAGTTATGCTAGGGGGTGGGTGTTCATTGTTCAATGGATCCCTTTATTTGGTTTTCAATAGAACAGACAAATTTTGGATTAAATGGTTCGGTTTTTCAGTTTAAATGGTTCAGTTCGGTTGAATTTTTTAATTACTTTGGTTTGGTTTAATCTCTTTTATTTCAATTCGATTGATATATATCTTGATATTTATTTCTATGATTATTAAATGTATTTGTGTATTTATTGAGTTTTGACCTTTTGAAATTTAATCTCTCCTTTTTCAGTTCAACCAAACAAACCAAAAATTTACTTCAGTTTTTTGGTTCGGTTCTTATTCAGTTGACAAGTTTAATTAAATTGGTTCAGTTCGATTTTTGAAAACCGAATAAAATTTTCATTTGGCTATTTTAATTTGGTTTTAACCGAACTGACCCAATAAACAAGCTATTTTAATTCGGTTTTCACTGAACTGACCCAATGAACACCCCTAATTTAACCATTGTATTTCTTCTCTTTAGTTTACCTTCTGATATCAGATGGATCATCAAATGTGAGAGCACCAAATGTGCAATAATTACACCACAGATCCACAGAGAAGGTCAATGCTTGTACCGCTCTTTCATACACTTGTACCACCTCATTCGGTTCACATAGACGCAACTTATGTGCTCCATACTTGACCCAAAATGCATAGTATAAGGGGAATTCCAGTAGAAATTTATCATAAATTAGGTCTACAGCACCAATGTCATTCTGCACATGAAACCAAAATTTCATAAATTAGGTTTATGCTATTGGTTTATGCTGATATGTTTTTTGTTTTTCTAATTTTTTTATTTAGTGGGCAAGTAAAGTACTAAAGTGAAGTTACTTGGATTGTTCTAGGATGTTTACTAATACAAAATAATGTTATAAAGTTTCGGACTTAATAGCATATTTAGCCATTAAAAAGTAAAAAGTTGGATCCAGATAAATCAATAAATCTGAACTGGTACTACCAGCGAAGAATGCTCAACTTCTCTGATCAGTGAAACTAATGCATCAAAATCCGTGCTTGCACTGTCCAGCAATTTTCTCAGCTTTTCTACAGTATAAACTGAAAAGAAGAAAATTAAGAAGTATACTAAATATTTTCTCTCATGTATGCTAATTTATCATCTTTTCAAATACTTATATGTCATGTATATAAAAGATGATGAGACTTGATCCATGTTTTACTGAAAAATTAAAATTTGTAACAGTTTATAATTAAACTATGATAAATAATCAAATAGTACTCTAATTTGCTTGAAATTTCATAGGCAAGCTTAAAAAGTGTACATAAACATTTTTTTATTTTTGAAAAACCATTGCCCAATTTAGCAAAACATTATCAAGATTGTCAGGTCAAGGCATTTAATCTACTAGACATGATTATGTAACAAAAATAATTCCCAATTAATTACTTAAAAGGGTAAAGTGTAAATATTTTGAATATGAAAATGGGTTTTGCATCTTTTCTCAAATAAACTGATAAACCAATAAATTGCAACATTTCAGTCCTAAAAAACTATTATTTGAATTTCTTCTTCAAATCACATAAAGTATCAGATTTTGACAAAAAATTGGCCCAAATCACTTTAACACCTACACCCAACAAACTCAGAGAGAGATAGAGAGAGAGAGCGAACTGGAGTTGTCCATTGGGTGGTCAGAAGCACCGTTTTCAGCAGCTGTAGATTCCTCCATTAGGACTCTTGGAACAGGTGTAGCAACTCTAGAAAGACCAGGTCCAGCTTACGATTTCTCCAGTGTTAGCAGGGGCGGACGCAGGATTTCTGCCAGAGGGGGCAAGAATCAGGTTTAAATAACTTATCAGGTTCAAACCCATTAACTGATCGGTTACAAATTAAACCCTAAATTTAACTCTAATTAATTCCAAATTTACATATTACAATTCTCTTTAACTTCTAATTTAAACCTAATTTGAACTTTCAAACTTTCATCCAACTACAAATTAGAAAATAAAAAAATACCAGATTGGAAAATAATAGAGGGAGCATGAATGGAAACCAGTTCAATTAGAACAAGTTTTGCACTTCCCCAACTGTGGTAAAATTCACCTCATTGATTTCTGATCTTTATTGCTTCAGCGGAGAGAGAGAGTCGAAGTTGCTTCCGACTTCAGATACTTGAGAGAGAGGAGAGCGATTTCAGTCAGAGCCTCAGCAAAATTGATAATGGTTATTTAGAAATTTTGAGGGAGAGCTGCGCGCATGGGAGAAAATTAGAGGGACAGATCTATTTCTTTTTTTATTAAAAGCGGCATATCAACAGAGAGAGCAAAAGCCGAGATTTTTATTTTTACCCAATAAATAAATTATTTTATTATAAATAACCACGTTTTTCGAAAAATTATATTTATGCCCAAACCGCATATATTCCTGGCGGCCCGAATTTTTAATTCGGACCGCCTAGAATATTTGCGGTCCGAATCGAAAAAAAAAATTTTGTTTTTTTAAACTCGTTTTTTATAACCATATTTATATGTATATGTATATGTATATGTATATGTATATGTATATGTATATGTATATGTATATGTATATGTGTATGTGTATGTATATGTATATTTTTTTATAATTTTAAATTTTAGATTTGGATTGACAATTTTTTTTGTGTAAATTTGATAAATCTAAATACGAATTTTATTTTATATGTGTATGTGTATGTGTATGTGTATGTATATTTTTCTATAATTTTAAATTTCATATTTTATTTACAAATTTTTTTGTGTAAATTTGATAAATCTAAATACGAATTTTATTTTATATGTATATGTAGATTATATAGAATATATAATGTCTAGGGTTTAGGGTTAGTGTATATAGATTATATAGAATAGAGGAGGGATCAAGTTACAACATTTTTTGAGTTACAACAAGTTACAACAAGCTTTTTTTTTTTTTAAATTTGAAAGTCCAAATCGTCGATCCAAACCGTTAGATGTGATCTCTACAATAAAATGTGCTTGGAGACCAAATTTTATATTTTTTGGATTTTTTTTACTATTTATTAAGATGGGTACAAAATTCAATGGTTTAAATTTGACTAGTTTTTGTACCCATCTTAATAAATAGTAAAAAATTTCCAAAAAATGTAAAATTTGGTCTCCAAGCACATTTTATTGTAGATATCATATCTAACGGTTTGGATCGACGATTTGGACTTTCAAATTTAAAAAAAAAAAAAGCTTGTTGTAACTTGTTGTAACTCAAAAAATGTTGTAACTTGATCCCTCCTCTATAGAATATTAATAAAAAAAAATATTCGGACAGAATATATATAGTGTACATTCAAAAAAATAATTATTCACTATACAAGAAACATTAAAACTATATAGACTAGAAAATTTATACAAGTCGTATATATAATATACAAGAATCAAGATGGTAACAAGAAAGTTAATCTAGTATAGTGATTAGGGTTCTTTCATTTCACCCAAGAGGTATGGGTTCAAGCCCCGGTGGGAGCAAAAAAACATTATTTTTTTTCGCGGTTCATAGTAAGGTATTGACCAAGTCTACTTAGGTAGAACTGGTGCATAGATCTCTCCATTTTTACAGTAATGGACATGTCCATTGCCACCATTTGAACTAGAAATGGATTATGTACAATTCAGAAGTATAAAAATAGTGCACACTGATCATGAACCATCAAGTTCTGAGAATTTTTGAGAAAAAATAGTTTTTTGAATGGTTATCATTCATTTGGACCAAAAAATTGTCCAACTTAGTTATATAAGATCCGTAAACAACTAAAGATGCATGGTTTTGTTTTGCATCTCCCATTTCCACTATACAAGATTATTGTTTTGCAATGCATCTCCAAAAGATACATTTAAAAAATCTCCAAAACAATGAATCTCAATTAAATACGTTTTATAAAAATAAACATCATATTTATATCTATCAAATTTACAAATAAAATTTATATCCAAAATCTGAAAATTAACCATGATACAGAAAAAAAAAAAGTTTATAATTTCAAATTATGCGTTTTTTATGAAACATGAAATTAGATTTATCAAATTTACACAAAAAAAATTGTAAATCCAAATCTGAAATTTAAAATTATAGAAAAATATACATACACATATACATATACATATACATATACATATAAATATGGTTATAAAAAACGAGTTTAAAAAAAAAAATCGATTCGGACCGCAAATATTCTAGGCGGTCCGAATTAAAAATTCGGGCCGTCAGGAATACATGCAATTTGGGCATAAATATAATTTTTCGAAAAACATGGTTATTTATAATAAAATAATTTATTTATTGGGTAAAAATAAAAATGTCGGGAGCAAAAGCCTTCTAAACTAGGCTGTAAAATTCATTTTCTTAAAGCCTGTTATTATTTGGGCTGACACCTGACAAAACAGAGGGGGACAGAATATATTTCAGGGAGGGACGGGCCGTAATTTTCGACTGAAATTCAAAATTCACAGTGGGCAACTGCCCTTTTCTGAACTATACTGGATCCGCCCCTGGATCCACTTCTAAGTGTTGAGTGTGTATCCTCTAAGATATCTCATATTTTGCGAGAAAGAGGAGGTAGCATAATTGGTTAGAAAAATATTCTAGAGTTGTTATACCAAAAGGTCGAGAGTTTGATTCTTCCCCACGAACCTTGGTAGCTACTGTCAAGTTTTCAAAAAAAAAAGATATCTCATATTTTGCGTGACCGTCCAGTGCCTATTCGAGGGTGACATAGGGGGGCAGTATTATTTGAGCTTTGAGATTCGCACAGAACGTATTGCAACAGTTAAATTTTTTTTCAAAAAGTCACGCAAAATATGAGATATCTCAGAGGATGTGAATTTCTAAGTGTACGAGAGAGAGAGTCTGTCTTAGTCGAACACTCGGAACGGGTAGAGGAGCGTCTCTTCTTTGTCCTACACCTGGTCCATATTGGAATTATGAAAGCACGCCCTTCATTTTGGTGGAAATTATGAAACCAAAACCTGGTGGAATTATTAAAGCAAAACCCTTCATTTTTGGTGGAATTAGTCCTGCTGTTTTTGTATTTTGCAATATTTTTGGTAAATATAATTTTTAATTATTTGCTGCATGTGTAATGACGTTTATTTCTTGAAGAAATATTTTGTTTTTGCTTTTGCACAAGCAAATATTTTGATGTGACTGTTCAATACATATTGCTAGCACAGTTCCAAACCAAACCAAACCAATATAAATGCAAAAAAAATAAGATTACATTAATAAGCATTTGTTCTGTATATGGTTTTATACAGTTGAAAAACCAGATTACTGAATTTATATTTTTTGCATTTTACAGTAAAAATAATATCAAACCAAAGTTAATTTATCAGCACTAATAACAGTGACAACAATTTGCGAGGATCAAACTTTTTTTATTAACAATTAATAATTTTTTCTTGATAATTTTGTTGTTTGCAGTTTGCACTAATAAAATTCGTATATTTAGTCTAATTTTGCATTTGGTGAGACAGAATCGTTACTACTACATTACTATAGTGATAATTACATATTGTTGTAGCTTTCTATTTGTCCTCTTGTTTACTTCACAAGACCTTTGACAGCAATTCAAACTAGTGTTGTAAAAAACGTCCGTTTAGAGTAGTCATTTGTAGTAATCAAATTTTCACGGATTTTCTAGATTAATCAGCTAATTATGGTCAATTATTCTCAATTATTTCCGATTAATCACTTGGTAATACCAATTCGTCTGATAATGCGTTATTTGCAACACTGATTATTCAAGTACACAAGCCAAATCAAGGCTCAAATCAATAATCAATTTCACAACACAGAAATTAAAAAAAAGGGTACTAATTTGAGGCGATTCTGAGGCTCAAATCAATAATCAATTTCTATTTGAACTAAGATGGGATGGTAGGACAATTGATTAGAAAAAAAAAAATTTAAGATTGAGGTTATTCAAAGATCGAGAGTTGGAGTCTCGCTCGCGACTTTATAGCCTCTACAAAGATTTTAAAAAAAATTCTATTTCAACTAATTATAAATATTGTTATTATGATTTCAAAGGAAATATCCACAAGCAGAGGCGGAGGCATTAAGCTTAAATGGGATCAATTGATGGAAATTTTTTATTCATAAAAATTATAATATTCGGACGTATAGAAATTGATAATCAATTAAGCCAAATTTAATTAAGCTAAATTCTTGGTGTTTTATGGTTGAAAAAAAATAGAATAATTCATGATATAGCAAGTGGGAATTAAAAAGTAGTAACACAAATTAGAGACAAATTAAGTAGTTGAGGCTCCATATTTAATTTTCTCTAGTTCATAACTGTCAAAAATTGGTCAAAAATCTACCAAGGAGAGTAATTTATACTTGGTTTTTATTTATCCCAACAAAATATTTGCCGTAGTACAGCAAATCAAAAGAAAAAAAAAAGCTCAAAACAAATGCTCCATGTGAATTTTCAGGAGCAAAAAAAATTCTCAAAATGGCTCTTTATATAGGCACCAAAAAATTATGTTATTTCCCTGGAGAAAGAATGTTTATTAATCAGTGGGACCAATCATTTTCTCTGGCAAAACATATTGGTGAAATTCTTCCTCTGTTAATACTCTCAAATTTAATGTAGCTTCCGGAAAAATTATTTCAAACAAAAGCACAAGTAACTCTTGGGTCATTTCCAGTTGAAGAAATGGTAAAAAGAAGCTATATATTTGTGATTCTAAAGTTCAAATAGACGATCTGAACTGTTCAACACGATCTCTATATGTAAATATACTTGTAGACTAAATTTTATATTTTTCAGAATGTTTTTACTAACTTTTTACTAATTTTTTAATAAGTAGAAAATGACTACTTTTAAATGGTCTAGAATTTTTAAATCAAGTGATTTTCTATCTATCTAAAAATATAACAAAAAAATTCTTTAAAATGTATAATTTGATCTACAAGAACATTATCATATGGGAATCATGTTAAACGGTTCTGATCGATTATTTAATTTAAAATGAAGAAATTGATCCATAGTACGGACCATTATGCGCTATGCATAGTAACATAGCTTCACTCATTTAAGTTAACCTTATTTCTACATCGAACCTGGAAATAACTTCTCATCTTTGCTATTATACAACTAATACATTTCCTTAAGAGTGGTTCCTTCTTTATGTGCCTTCTTAGCTACAGCTGCAGCATTATCATATCCAATTTTCTGAAATAATTAAAAAAATATGGTCGGTTTAAATGCAATAACAAAGATTTTAATTAAAACAATAAAAGAGAGAAAAAAAAAAAGCTTATAGATTGAGTACGGACCGGGTTCAAATAAATGAGCACAAGTTCAATTTGTGCTTGCCTAAAGATCATAGTTGTCACATAAACCTATGAGAAATTTGTGTTCAATTTGTACTATATTTTACACTTTCTCGGATATTTTCCTCAAGTTCTACTAAAAGATTTTATTTCTCATTTTCTCATTGTTGAATACTTTTATCAAGAGGAGGGTTCAAATACACTATAATTTTGTACTTCAATATACTCCACATCATTAATTTCTATTTTCACTACAGCATATCATACTATCAGAGACCGGTTTTCTAGTCTCTGATAGTTACGGCGCCGGTCTCTGATACCCCGGTCGTTGATGGTATTGTCGCTGATGCTGTCCCGATGACGTTACCGGTCGCAGAATGACGCCATCCGGTCGTTGATATTTTTTCTGCGACCAATTTTTTTTTGTCGCTGTTATTTTTTGCTGACGTCACAAAGAAATGTCTGCGACCAAAAAAAAGTCGCTAATACCCTCCTGTCAATTTTTTTGGATTTTTTTAGTTATTTATTTTTCTCCCATTTAATTGGTACCACACGTACCAGACATTCACATTGATCAAATATAAACAACAATAAACAACATTTAAATCAAACAAAATCGATCAAAGCAAGAGTATATTGACATAATCCTTTCATACCAAGCAAGAGTATATTGACAACATATATTTATGATAATTACACACTATAGAAATAAATTACTGCTATTATTATTTACATGCTATTAGTTTCATTTCTACTAGAAGAGAAGAGAATTAACACATACCCGTTGTTTCTAGCTACCTCGTATTTTTCACAGCATAAAGCAACATCTACAAGCAAAGAAACAAAAATTATATCTAGTAACTTGACATTTCATCAACTAGTAAATAATTAAATATAATTGAGACTTGTAAAACTTTTCATTCCAAAGATTCTAAAGGCCAACTGAACTTCCATTAGAAATAGATTCACCCAAATATATTAGACAATAATCTATAATGTATGATTAACTTATTAATCAATAATCTGACAAGGATCATCCCAAAAATAGATTGACCCAAATATTACACGAGTTTCATTACTGCTCGTTAAATCATTGCATTCAAGTCCCCAAATTATACTCACTTTTAACAAACTGAAGTAGATAAAACTAAATTGTACCGAAATTTAGTGCTTTAAGTAAATCCAAAAGAAATAACCTTTGTAGCCTCAGATTGAGCAGTCGCTCTATAACACCTAGCAAGCTCTAACAGCAAAGAAAACACCATCTTATATCACCGCCTCTGAAACAAACAAAGCAAGCAATCATTAGCAATCATTAGGCTTGATTGATAAATTTAGGGCTTAGTAATTGGAAAGGGGTGTCACTAGTCTTAAATAGAGACAAGGGGTCTTTCTCAGTTTTTTGAACAAAAATGTTAGCAAGAGAATCTTTCCCCTCCTTTCCTGCTACTGGAAGAGTAGATAATCTATTAACTTTCGCCAATGCCATCTCAAGCCTATGAAAGCAGCTTCTCGTACAATACTTGACCTAAATGCAATAATAAATGGTGTTAAATAGGAAGGTTCATTCTTGGTTTGAAAAGTTAAAATTCAACTGAATTTATAACCAGAATTTGATGCCTTTTCATTAATTACCTTTTCAGGTTTGTTTGAGCAGCTCGCCTTCTTTGCACCAAATATCAGGACTCGAACACGACACCTTCTCAAATATACACCTCTTTGGGCAAATTCAACACTTACTAACTAAACTTGTTTCCTCCCAATATACGCCTCTCTTTGGGATGCCCAATTTCATTAACCGATCTATAAATCAGAAAATTCACAAATTCAGCAAATTCACCTCTTGCTGATACACCTCTCTAAAAAAAACAGATTTAGCCAGATTTAAAAAAAAAAAAACAGAAAATTCACAAATTTCAGTAGATTAATCTGTGTTGAGATGCTCAATTTATTGACACTACTCATTCAAACACGGATCTAACTAAACCAAAATTACAACCTACTCGGCATATAAAAAATTAAAAAGGAAAGATAAAAAAGAAGAGATTAAATTCGGACCTTCTTCGACAAATAATGAGTCCTCTTCCTGGCACTGCTTTATGAGTATTGAATGGTACAGCTCACTTTAGGCCGGAGAGGCGGCTAGGGTTAGGAAGCGGCTTCAATGACAGAGGACATCAGGGGGCTCGGTGAGAGGAGGGAGAAGCGGGCCTAAGGCGAGATGAGGAGGGAGAAGCGGGGTTAAGGCGAGAGAGGATGGTGAGACGAGAGAGAGATCGGCGCTGTTGCTTCTGGCGCAAGCGAGAGAGCGAGAGAGAGAAAGGGTGGTCTAGCGGAGGCTAGGGTTGGCACGGGAGTAGAGGGTCTCAATCGGGAGGAGAGGGGTGGCACTAGGGAGGAGGGGGGAGTGATGTCTGGGGTTGGGTGCCAGGGCGGAGAGGGTGATGGCGCATTTTATTTTTCTATCCGCGCGTTTTTTTCCAAAATTTCAGCGGCCTTGGAAAAGAAAAAAAACTTTCAGCGACCGGTGTTCGCGCCGGTCGCTAATACCAGTTACTGATAAATTTAGTCGTCTAATTTTAAATGAAATTTATTTTTTTTTTAGAAAAACTAAGTATTTGCAACCGGCGTCAGCACCGGTCGCAAAAAATCAATTCTGCTGTAGTGTTTTAAAGTTCAAACAGTCAATCCGAATCTCTCATATCTTCATAATAAAATATGCTTGGAGATTAAATTTTATATTTTTTAGAATTTTTTTAATTTTTTTAAATAGGTACAAAATCACTGTTTTAAGGAGATTCTCGACCATCAGATAAATGAAGGAGATTTTGTTATAGCAGGAGATCTTGATGTTTTATTTTTCTTGCTATGTGAACTTTGCCGATTATTTTATTTATGTCCAAAAAATAATTTTAATAATCAAACATGAATCAAACGTGCGGTGTATTTTCAAAAGTACTCAAACTGGCAAAAAAATTTTTGATTTCTTAATTAGAAACCGGAAAAATTCACAATTTGTATTAAGATCAACCTTTTTTTTTTAAACCATAACCGTAGGGGTTATCTACAAAATCATCATCAGATATTTCATACCAAAAATATTCCTCTATCTACACACATCTCAAACAGTCCTTTTTATTTCTTCCAGTGAAGGAAGAATTGTTTTTCTTTTCCTCGTTCTTTTCTCGATTGTTACTATCCATCCTTCTCGTCTACAATTTAATTAAAAAAAATCTGCAACATAATAAAATACTAATAATATGCAACATTAAATAAGTTCTCAACACATTAAAATACTATAACTTAAAATAGTTCTCAACACATACAAATTAAATTTATAAAAAACTCAAATAAAAATAGTTCGCAAACCTACGTTTAATTAAATAAGTTCTCAACACTTAATTTCAAAAAATATATATTATATAAATTAATAATTAAATTAATTTGAATACATTTTTCAAAAATATGTATCATAAAAAAAAATTTTAAGTTAGTGGCTTTAAATGTCAATTAACAATTTCATTGATAAAATAAAAAAGTTATTTATAACATGTCAAATGACGCTCATTTCTAGATCTAGTCCATTATTCTCTTCAATTCCTCTAAACCACTCTATTCTTCTATTCCTACATATTTACACATCAAATGATCCAATTTCTTAGTCTGCCCCTGCACATCTATGCACGTTAGAAACAAGAATATGGAGAGAGAATAGAGTTAGCAACTCTGTTTTTCATTGTTGTGCTATTTTGCTAGCATTTATTTTGCCCTTTATACAAGGGTTTATACTTAATTTTGGCTTTTCATATATTATATGATTCTATGAAAAAATAATTCATCATTACATAAGAAATTTAAGGATATAAAATTTCAATGTTTTTATAACAAAATTTAATACTTCATTTAATCTTTAGTTCTTATTTATGATTGCAAATTATATTAAAACTTTATAAAGTACCAAACTGTATCTCTACCAAAGAAACGGATCATGAGAGAAAGAGAGCTAAAGGGATTAATATTAGACCCAATTATCTAATACATAATAATTGCAAATTTTGTATACAATGCAACTGTTTGGCACAGTCTAGAAGATTAAAGAATATAATAAAAAAAAATTACTTGTTTGAACAATAGCAAGACCGTTATTTGAACCAATTATTAGAACAAGGAATGAAGACGTGCATTGATGTCACCTCCTAATTAAGTATTGAGTACCTATCTCAAAACAATGAGCAAGTATGTAGAAACCACACGCCTAGCCCTCCCCTTGTGAGCACTATATAAAGACACAATCCGATGCTTTGACACACACCACATCCATACCATCTAATAAATCATCAGAGTGCAGAGGGAACTAAGTAACCATGACAGCACTCAATTTGTTGATCTTAGTTTCCCTCCTCGTAGCAGCAGCGGGAGAGTGCCCTTTTTCCAATGGAGGAGCCAATGCACCGCCAAAGGATAATACTTACGCTCCTCCACCACCAACGACAACCGAATCGCCAGCTGGTGCTCCTACAGATGCACCAGCTGGTTCTCCTTCAGATGCACCATCTGGTGCTCCTGCTGATGCTCCAGTGCTTGCTCCTACAGCCGTGCCTACACCTGCACCTTCACAGAACAAAACAGCGGGGAAATTGAGTACGGACTACTACGCTAACATATGCCCAAATCTTGAAAGCCTTGTTCAAGGTGCTGTCAGAGGGATGATGGCCTCGTCACCAATAGCTGCAGCAGCCACTCTACGTCTCTTTTTTCATGATTGTTTTGCTACAGTAAGTTCCTTCTTCATGTGCTTTACAAATGCTTCTCATTAATTTTTTAGTTTAAAAAATAGAAATGTTTGCTTTTTATCACTATAAGAACATTTGGTGCTGTCCATAAATCCTTCTGTGTTGCAACTATAGGGCTGTGATGCTTCAATTATGATCACAAATCCAAGTAATGACGATGAGCGGCACAATCCTGAGAATCAATTTTTAAGAGTAGATGGGTACAACACTATCATCCAAGCAAAGAATGCAGTGGATGCGGATCCACAATGCACAAACAAAGTCTCTTGTGCAGATATTATGGCCCTTGCTGCTAGAGATGCAGTTCTCCTGGTAAAGTTATTTAATTTGATTGAACTTTACTGTGCTATTTTTTTGGATCAAAATATGAGATTAATTAGCTGGGCTTTGTGTGGCAGAGTGGTGGCCCGACATGGAAAGTGGAGCTTGGAAGGTACGATGCATTGGGGGCAAGAGCTAGTGATGTCGACCTTCCTTTGGCATCCGAAAATGTACCCCAACTAATGACGAGGTTCTCTGCCCAAGGGTTGAGCGTAACTGATTTGGTTGCACTTTCAGGTCGAATATCTGTTCTTTTCTTTCTTTTTTAATCAACCCATATAATGAACAAGCTACTACCAAATGAACTGTGATGCAAAACTGATAACTTGTTAAGTTATTCATTTATAGGCGGTCATACACTCGGTGCTACTAGCTGTTTCTTTGTCAACCCCCGTCTTTATCCGACTGTCGACCCATTTTTGGACCCCGGTTTTGCTAGCCAACTTCAAGGCACATGCCCTTCATTTATGAACCCCAATTCTTTTGTATTCTTCGATCAATCCGTGTTAACTTTCGACAATAACTACTTCTTGATGCTGCAACAAAAGAAGGGTGTCCTCTTCTCAGATAGTGCCTTGTACTTTGATCCAAGTTCACAGGGCATAGTGGACAAATTTGCAGCGGATCAAAATGCATTCTTCACAGCATTTAGTGACTCCATGGTGACGCTTGGAAGGCTCGGGGTGAAGACTGCTGCCAATGGTGAGATCCGCAAGAATTGTGTCTTCCCTAATTAATTCAGCCTAATTTGTGCTTACCACGTTGTTGTATTGTTGTTTGCTTAATTCATTGCATTTCCTTTTCTTTTCTTTTTTTTTCTTTGGAAACTTTTGTTTTTTACAATTTGTTGATTCAAATCGGATGTAGCAACATGAGGGTTTATGCAATAAATCAAATATTTTAAAATTGTGTTCAAACGAACAAATGTTCTCCGTCTTTTCCCTTAATAGAAGTTTCTAATATTGTTTTAGGGATACGCAATTGAGACATTCACAATTATATGCTAATGAGAAAATAGAGAACGCAAGGAATGACATCTGAATTTTTTTTTTTTTTTTTTGGATGTCAAACCATCGTTTTGAACCTGAGACGTACACGGAGAGCTGATTCTCTCAACGAAATAATTGCAAGGACAAGGAGTGTGGTCAGGAGTATCACTTAACAGGAGCTTCCGTCCAATATATAAGGCTCATTAGTCTACTTTGAATTCCAGCTAAATTACAAACTAAAGTAATCACACAAACATTAGATGAAATACAGATGCCTATCAGAAAAAAGACGGAAAGAAACTACACCAATGCTAATTTTCCCACTCAAAACAAATTGCCTCAGCTAAGACAACAATTTAAGCCAGATTAAAGCTAATCTAATAAATCAAATCAATCAATGACATAATTAGGGGCCACAGCTAAGATCCTCTCGTTTGTAGAAACTCTGGGCACACCACCGGCCTCTCCAGTTGTGGCAGCTGCTGAGCTAGCACCATCATCGATGACAATCAGATGTCCCTCTCTTTGTATCAACCTCTGCACTTAGACCCATTTAATTACAAAACAGATAACGGTTCCTCAGAGAACTGATGCGATTTAACCTCAAAACTGGAATACATAGAATGCTATTCTTGTGGTACAATTTCATACCTCTACTATGGCTTTTAGGCGCTTGGCTTCTTCTTTTACCTCCTCGGTGGATTGGTATTTCCCTTGCTTATTTTGCTCGTCTATGTACCATGTCAGTAGATCCTTTTGTTTCATCCCAGCCAATCCACTACCTATTTGCGTTGTTTGATACATTTAGTGAACATTAGATGAGATAATAGAATGCTTAACAATACAATAACAAAAGCTTTGATAATACCATCTTGCATGACCTCCTCTTCATGCTGCCTTAGGCGCATGACAAGAGCATGAGTGATCTTCTGGAATTCTTCTTCTGTTATTACCAACTTTTTCTTTTGCAGGGCTTCACTCCCTTGCTCTTGATCTTCACCTGCAATTTCAAGCACCAATATATTGGCTACAGCATAATAGAAACATGGTAGTAACCCCCAACCCACCAAATGACAAAAAAACAAAAACTCTCACACAAAACAAAAAGGTAGCAACCAGGTGCATGACAGTATAACCGACCAACAATAGTATGTCAAAAAACATATGCTACACCAAAGAGGGTATACTTGGGGTTGCTTGGTGGAGTAGTTTAAACAGAGAAAATGATTCCTCATATAAAACAAAAACAAAACTTTATAAACCTTGATTTTCTGGTGGGGGGCCCGCATCATCATTTTCAGGCTGAGCCGTGTCTCCATTGCGTGGCTCAGCAAAGTCATCTTCGTCTTGGAAGTCAGAAAGATCAACTTCACTTGATTCAACACTGCATATGATCCAGTGGTGTTATCAGATCATAACTAAGTTAGGAGATAAACCTAGCACTGCACAGCTTTGAACAGCAACCTACGATATAAAGAAATATATATTTAAGGATTGAGATGAGAAGTAAAGAATAGTTACCGTATGATGGAGGTCTTTAGCAAATCTACTGCCATCCTCACATGGCTGGAAGAATCTGATAGGTAATCACCGAGGAAAAAATTAATCGGATAAACTTTCTCAAATATTTTAGGTAAAACATTGAGCAACAAAAATACTTACGACTTTGTCCAGATGACACCGTGCAATTGCCTCAGAGAGACGAATCAAAGCCTCCAATTGCCTAACTGTCATCCTATAAGCTACTTTTGTGCCAGGATTTGAATCTCCTCTTCTAAGCACCACATATTTTTCAACCAACAAGTTTCTAGCTTCCTCGCTTAGCTGGTAGCATAATCCAAAATCAATGATTAAACAAGAAAATATCAAAATAAGCCCCAAATTCATATTTTACCCAATCATGAATGACTTTATTGTACAAAGGTTGCATAATTTAAAACTAATAATTAAGCAAGAAAATATGAAAATAGGCCCTAAATTTTGCATTTTGCCCAAAATCATGCTATGATTGTTATTACTGTACAAATGATCTGGAATATTGATGCATTAAATATTAGGACCCAGATAGAAGACCAAAAGTACATAAAACCACTTTAGTCCAAATTTTTGTATCTTCAGCCTGTCACAGGGGACGGAGGGGAAAATGATAAACAGTTAGCAAGTACCGTTGGATTGATGGTCTTTCCATAGGTAATGTATCGCTTTATTTCTGCTGTTGTAAATGCCGGTGAGAGTGCCTCTTCTCGCTTCTGATGAACTCTGACAATGTGGTGTGCAATGTTGTAGTCATTTATCTCATCAGGTCATCGATCATGATGTAGACAAGGTCAAACCTCGAGAGAATTGCAGGAGGCAGTGCCACATTGTACTGCAATGGGATGAGGAAGGGAAATATATTGTGGTAATTGTCTTGCATGTAACTGTAGTACAATGCAGAATATGCAAACAACATTGAAAATATCTTACTTGCAACAAATACCCAACATTAGCATCTAAACATCCTTCCAATATATTTGCATCCAGTAAAAACAATTGTGTAGAGAGACAAATTTACCACAACCTCTAACAAGCACTTACGACTTTTTCAAGCCCAAATTGAATCAACACCAAGTAAGAAAATCGAGCTGCTAGGTTCTAATTTGTACAAATTAATGAAATGACGACATAGAAATTACTTGTTTACTTTCTTCTAACCTAATTTATTGGTAGAATTTACTATACAAACTAAGGAGCATTGGTGGCATTTGAGGGTAAAGTAATTTGGTCTGCTCTATGAAGCTTCAGTGAAATTAATTAGAACTATTACTAAAATCAGGAAATGCTTACTTTAAGAGGCTTTGACCGGATCATAACGCCCTCCAGTTGGATTTGTCCGCTGCAAAATTGAGGTGCGCGCATTTAATGTGGCTTGTATGCAGCTTTTGTAATACTGATTGTTTGCTGTTCCATTGCTTCATGTATGGCAACCTTTAGAATTGCAACCATGAATTAGGTAAGCGCAGATGCCACTTGAGGGTCAGCATCAAGAGAATCGAGTTTATATATATGATATTTTTCTTGATACCTGGTCTCTTATATCCATCTTGTCAAACTCATCTATACAACATATACCATTGTCAGCAAGCATAAGTGCACCAGCCTACAAGAATCAAGTTTAACTGATCAACTATGACCAACAAGAAACTCAAAAGATAAATCCATTCCAAAATCCTTAAGTTAAAATTTGCACCTCAATGCAAAACTCCCCTGTCTCGGGCTCCTTTGCCACAGTCGCTGTTAGACCGGCAGCAGAGGAAGACTTGCCAGAAGTATAAACAGATCTGGGAACCAGATTCGCAGCATATCTATTCAACAGAATCAAATTCAAATAAGCATCAATTTCAAGGATCCTAAACTACTGAAAGAAATTACATATATATGGCCATTGGATGGAGAGGAGTTGTTACTTCAAAAATTGGGATTTTGCACAGCTAGGATCCCCAACAATGCAAACATTAATATCTCCCCTAAGGTTGATCCCTTCATGTGTGGTCTTGTGCACACCACCTAGAAGCATGAGAAGGATGGCTCTTTTTGCATCTTTATGTCCAAAAACAGTCGGGCATATGCTCTCAACTAATTTATTGAAGAAGTCAGGGGTGTCTCTCATGGCCAAAACTTCGTTCTCTTCTTCATCCTGGTATAATTTAACAATCAAATTATAACTTCCTCTATAATCAAATTTAAGATTATCCTCTGGATAAAACAAAAGGGAAAGCAGGTAAACAGTTTGATGCAGAGCAAAAGTAAAAAAAAGTTACTTAATTTTGTTTAATGGAACATTCAATTCACCCACTTACGTAAAATGACAAAAATTATTACGAAAATAATAAAACTAAGGTTGCTTTTGGATGGGTGAGGAATTACACTAACCCAGGAATAGCAATAACCCGAAACTCCCTATGCTCTCTCTCTCTCGGGTTAGCGGCTATTCCTAACTCTTGGGATAGCTGCTAACCTCGCTAACCCCAGGTTCATCCAAACGCACTTCAATGTTGTCAGAATTGTCAAATAAAGCAATTTAAAGCTTGCAGTTATCCACTCAGGCTGAATTGTAAATATTGCCTCTTTAAATAAAGCAATTTAAAGCTAGCAGTTTCTCAAACTTACAGTGAATTTTGGTCTCCCACTGTCATCTTCATCCATGTCTCTACCTCTGATGTCACCATCTGATCTGTCGTCAGCAACCTGCCATGAAAATGTTAGAAAATGTATTCTGAAAATATTCAGAATGAAGATACGACCAAAGAACAAAATCATTACACTAACTGAATATCCCATTATACATTTATACGTTACATCTTATATGAGCATTCTGGTAAGGTCTCAGTTCACTATTGTACAGATCACAATGAAATGTTAACTACATGCAAAACTACCTGAACAGAGTTGGCAACAAAGGCGAGGCGATAGGAGAGATCTCTGACCCCAAGAGTTTTGAGGCCTCTGACACCTTCTTGACCTCCTGCTGCATTTTTCCTTTGTGGGCCCTCTCTCTTGCACTCAGCCCTCTCTCCTGGTGAGGTCAATGCCATGACATCTGGAACTGCTACCACCGACCCCGTGAATATTACCCTACACGATATTATCCAACAATCACACCTTCAGAATTAACAGTAAAAGCAAAAGAGGTGGAAGTAAGTGCGAGTGTGGTTAGAAAATTCTGTAGAGCATCTAACATTCCATTTTTTGGAAAAAAAAAAAAAAGAAGTTTATCAGATACGCTCAAATTGGGAACATTCAATTGTGCATCTCTACCACCATTAACACTATTAAAAATATGGCCTAGTTAAATGTAGTGATCCAGTGACAAAAATGAACCTGGACAATCAAATTTTGTTATTAACATATCAGATTGAAAGTACCTAATTTACAAGTAATAGCACTAGTGACAACTTATTAGAGGCTAGATGTTTGTTGATTTTAAATTACATAGTTACCTCTCCGTTCCAATTTCAAATGACATATAAACAAAATGAAAATGTAGCGATTTTTTGCAGCAAATTTGCAGATGAAACGACCTTTTTTGTCAAATTTACCAACGCAATAAGAAAAGGGTTGTACTTACGTGTCGCCTGCTCTTGCTTTCTCCACAATGTCATGGCGCAAAATAATATCAAGCGAACGGGGAAGAGAACCCCCAGGAATCTCCTTGGAGGTCTCTTGCACATGAACCCGCTGCCAGTCAGTGAACTTGCTTTCCTGACGCAGAAGGGCCCACCTGCGTCGGTTTTGACACGTCGCATTCATGCATATCATAGGCTGCATTACAAACAGGATTCCAAGATCATTGCCAGATATATCAAGGAGCTTATATTCCCGAGTGAAAATCAGAAAAAGTACTCATCAAATACAGGTATAAGCAGATAACTGACTGCTATAGCAGTGGTACGAGTTTGAAGTTTGAACATTTCTAGCCTTATTCTACTGGCCTTGGTACTTGCTATTTTTACAGGTGAGGGAAGCTATATATGTTGGGTAAAACCATAAAAGTGATCTTAAATAGAGCAATAACTGGAATTATAGTCTTTGTATCAGGAGACAGGTTCTCTCAGTTATGTATCTCAGGAATAGTAACGTCTTTGCAAGAAAAAAGAGAAGTTAAGAACATGGAAAGAAAGCATACTTCTGTGTACTTAAATTGCTGCTCAACATTCTTCACAGTTTGTGAACAGTCGAGGCACTTGAAAGTAGCTTCTAGAAGCTCAGGTCGTACTTCGCTGGTACGAGTCACCACTCCCATCACAGATGTCAACTTCCCTATATCAGCTGTTGTCAGCTCCCTCAATCTGACAACACAAGTAATTGCAAATCTTTCTTAGTTATAGACAAGGATTACCACTCTAGTACAGGAAAATGATAGAAAAAACGTAATAAGGGTAATAAGAAGCTTATTTAATTTTACTCAATAGATATAAATAACTTTTTCCATATTATATTTAATCAAAAAAATAAAGAAGTGTTACTTCTTCAGCAATGGGAAGTTGTAGAAAGCAACATTGACCTCCTTATTAGGGCTGTCGTCTGAGAAGATAGGTCGGTTTTCACCCGATTTGAGACCAAGTATGAATCTATTGCAAGCTTTGCGCAGGTATGGTTCAAACCTGATTGAAGAAAAATAAAAAATAAACAGTTGTTGAGTTTGAAAAAAATTTAAAAATGATTTGGTTTTGACTGCCTATATCTCCAATTGTATAATATCTACCACATGCATGAGCGTGAATCTTATAAAATTACTATTTTCCCACAATAATTAGCATTATCTCAGTAATTGTTTCAAGCAACAGAACTTTCAAAGTCAAGACTTCACATTACAGGTGCGTAAGTAAAAAATCTCTCCATCAGTTGATACATATATCAGGTGGATTCATGAATTACCAGATAACAAAACATAGGATATAACAGAACATAGAAATAAACAACACATACCTGAGATATTCTTCAGCAATCGCCTTCTGGAGCACATCTTGGAATTCCATCACGTGCGAAAAGTCAACAAACATGGTATTTGACTCAGTGTTCCGCATCCTCTCAACCTCTGCCTCGTAATGAGGATCAGGTGCATTTGGATCGAGCCTAAATCTAGATCAAAACTCAAAGGAAAAGAAGAATCAGCTAAGAATGTTTCACACAAAATGCATCAGATCTAACCAAAAACATATAAGAACCTCAAATTAGAGAAAGAGCGAACCTTTTGAGAAACTCTAGGAAGATACCTTCCACCCTCGTAGCTTTCTCGTCAGTGTAGAAATCGCCCGCGGCATCCATTTATTAATCTCTCTCTATCTCTTCTCTTCTTTTATTTGAAAGCTTGGCAGTGGCCGTCCTTTCTCTCTCTCGTTCTCTATCTCTTTTCTCTCTTTCTGTGGCGACTTGATCTGAGGTAGAGAGAATTTTGGCGGGAGAAGAAGCTAGGGTTTTAGCGCCAAAAATGACTGTGGGGTCTGTCGAGTCCATATCCTCTGAGGTAACAGAATATTTCTGTTTCGATCCGGACTGTCCGATCAAAATCCGGCCCAATCTGATCCGATGTGGAAGTGGAATGCGTGGGGTCCTTTACTATTCGTGCGTGTTCTGATCGGATGGTCCAAATTCTAAACAGAAATATTCTGTTACCTTAGGTGATATGATTTCACGGGTCTATTCGACTGAGATGAATCTGATAGAGCAGAAAGCCTACTAAAGGCCCATTCAAGGCCTGTTATGATTAGGCCCAGAGTCCTTACTCCAAGAAAACAAAAATTGATATCCGTCACATGCCTTTACCGACGTGACACCCAGACCTAGGGGTGTCAATGATGCCTTTTAGCTGTTTATCCGATCCGTACTGTATTCAATAAGATGGGTGTGAATCGAAATTTTTTTTTATTAGTTTATTCGGAATGAATATTGATATAAGTATGGATAAGAGTATTTTTTTGTTAGTTAAACGGATAAGGATACGGATAAAACTTATTTCGTACCTGTTACCCTATAGGATAATTATATGAAATATAATAATATGGTAATGTTTGAGCAACAATTAGTTAATACATTTGTTATTTAGTGTATTATTTTTGTTGTAAGAAAAGTATTAAACATATTATTTTTATTTGTATATTTTGTTTTTTTAATTAAATAATTAAATTTATTGAAAGATATATTTTTATTTTTGAATTATCTTGTTTTATAAAAATTACAATTTAGTTGAAATTGATTGCATATTTATTTTTATTTTTTATTTAGTAATATCATTGCATATGTGCGAAACAAATGAGTTTTGATATTCTAATTGTAAAATATAATAAAACTAATTATTATAATAGTATTATTCGTTATTCGCTTGCTACCTTTTTGTTACTCAATAATTTTAACGGACAAGAATAGGGTAGAATAAGGTAAAATCTTAATGGGTAAGGATAGAGTATGAATAAAGTCATTCTTAGTTGGTATGGATATGAAAATGCTTCCACGCTACCTGTATCGTACCCACTGACACCCCTACCGAGACTGATTACCTAACATTTCGCATATTTTACTGTAGAGGTGAAAACATATTGGATACATATTGGATAGCGGTAAAATTATATGGATATGGATGAAATATTAGATATCTGTAAATATATAAATAAATATTTTTATAATATTTATTAAATTTTGTGATATATATTTCTATAGATAATTAAAATTTAAAACTATATTATTCATATGAATATTAAGATATCAGCTATCTGAATTTAATTCTGACCTGTTTTCAATTCTATCCTATGGAACGGAAAGCGCCGTCAGGTCATTTTTCGAAGAGAGAAAAAAAAACATTAATATTTGGCAGAAGTCAACATCACCTCAGGTTACATTTTAGCCATCGCATACTGCGGAGTCATTTCCTGGAAAAGCAACTCATCTGCCTCATTGATGAGTTGAATTTTAAAACTTATTGACTAGCTGGATATTTATTATTTAAATTTTTTTTCCAAAATATAATACAAAATCAAGCAGTTAAAAATTAAAATTTTATAAATCAGTTTAATGTATCTTTTATTATTTTTTTTACCATCTAACTTCATACTAAATTTAAATTAAATATAAACGAATTTAATATATCAGTACATAATTCCCGAGTAAAACGATTTATTATTGAATTAGCTGTTTGAAGTTGATCAGATAAATTAAGTTAAGCTTATCAATTATCATAATAAATTTAAGTTGATACTAACATCATTCTTAAAATAAAATTAAAAAGGAGAGTGGGTAGTTGGCCGACCTTTCTGGGAAATTACTATGGCATTTCGTCTCCAGATTAATAAAGAGGAGGTACTATGCTACTTGATTACTTCTTCGTGCAACGGTCACCTGCATCAATCTTTCCTCTGCACTTCCGTTTGGAGACTTGTTAATTTAGAATTGTTGATTGCTTGCTTGTATAATTACCATGCACAACAAGTTTCTCCCGTAAGGCCGTAAGCCATGAAACAACAGTGAGGCTACGATATGAGAGGCGGAATTAGACTTTTCTCACTATAGGGTTTAATTGTGAATGGTTGTATAAAATTCTCATGCTACAATAGAGATCAATTGTACAATATTAATAATAGAGAAATGTTCTGATACCTCTAGCTATTATACTCAAACGTATCTTTCAAGTAGTTTAACAGAAAAAGCTTTCAATGTTGTCTAACTTTTATTTTCAGCGCTAATATCACAATATTTAAAGCTATATTTATAATATTTTTACAATGCTACTCGCAATCATATAAACCTCTGTATGAAAGCATTAAAATTCTAAATTTGTATAGTTTTAACTCCTAACTACTTTTTTTTCAAGTTAAAAATTGAAAGATTTATTTCACCCATTTTTTTAAATTTTTTTCTCTGATAATTATAATTTATTTTCCCGACAATCCGTGATGAATTTTACGAATCTAAAAATACGAACGTTTTCTATTCGATTTTATCTTTCATGAGCACTTTAAATTTTTCAAATTTTTAAATTTGAGTCTACAACAATTAAAACTTTCAAGGCTTTGTACATGAGATTTATATGCTTTGTAAATGCAATGTTATTGTTGAGATTTATATGTTTTGAAGTGTTATTGTGGACGTTTAAATTCTCTGTACATGAGGTATATATATTTTATTCTAGAGATTTAAAGTGTTATTAATGAGATTTATATGCTTGTAAATAAATATTTAAATTATTTTGAAGCAAAATTAAAAAAAAAACTGAAAGTCACAAAGTTTTAAAGTGGTAAAAAAAATATGACACAAATATAACTCAAAAGTTATTCATGGATCTCATTTGAAAGAGAAAATCAGATAAAAAAATGTTCATATTTTTAGATTCACAAAATTCATCACGGATCGTTGAAAAAATAGATGAGAATGATTAGATAAAAAAATTAAAAAAAAGTTGGGTGAAATGAATTTTTCCGTTTTGGCTCAAAAACAAAAGTAGTTAGAACTTAGGAGTTAAAACTATATATATTTATAATTTTAATACTTGCAGACAGAGATTTAAATGATTGCGAGTAGCATTGTAAAATATTATAAACAGAGTTTTAAATGTTTGAATATTAGCGCTAAAAATAAAAGTTAGATAATATAGAAATTTTTTTTTGTTAAACTACTCGAGGGACGCTCTCGAAAATTTTATTTGGATCGTTGAAAAAATAGATGAGAATGATTAGATAAAAAAATTAAAAAAAAGTTGGGTGAAATGAATTTTTCCATTTTGGCTCAAAAACAAAAGTAGTTAGGACTTAGGAGTTAAAACTATATATATTTATAATTTTAATACTTGCAGACAGAGATTTAAATGATTGCGAGTAGCATTGTAAAATATTATAAACAGAGTTTTAAATGTTTGAATATTAACGCTGAAAATAAAGTTAAATAATATAGAAATTTTTTTTTTAAACTGCTTGAGGGACGCTCTCGAAAATTTTATTTGAAATACAATTATCAGACTCCTTAATAATATTTTAATTTATAAATTATGTATTAAGTACAAAATAACTAAATATCAAAATATTTAGAAGCCAAATTTTATATTTTTTATAATTTATTCACTATATTTATAAATAGATAAAAAGTCACTACTTTCGAACGGTCCACATTATTTAGACCAAGTGATTTTCTACTAATCTAAAAAAATTAGTAAAAAAAAAAAATCTAAAATCTTACATTCAAGTACATTTTCATATCGAACATTTCATATCGATCATTTGAACTTCAAAAATGATAATTTTAACTTCAAAAATGATGATATAAATCCATAGTATGAATCGACGTGCACTATATGTAACACTATAGCCTTAGTGCAAAGATACATTGATTAATGAAGGAAAAGAGTCACATTAACAAATTTTCATTAAACAGTCAGTTTAAATCTCAAATTCTCAATCAGAGATAAAGAATGCAGATTTTTTTTAAAGGCTTTTAACTACAAAAGAAAAGAAAAGCTAACCTGAAGAGTAATGTCCCTGTTACAAGATGCATGAAACTAAGTCAACAGAATAAGAAGCTGCTTACAAATTAATTACAACCTATTCCCACTATCTACCCACATATCTTGTCAAGGTACTGATCCATGACCTCCGAAACCGTTTCCAAGAAGAGTCCTTCGCTGCTTTCCGGCAAAACCACATTCTTTGCCTCTTTGATAATTTCTTCAATTTTGGATACCCTTTTCACTGTAGGTCTACACATTAAATTCCCTATGTCATATGCGGTTAGGCCCCTCTCAGCACCTTTCTTCAAGAGCATGGTGCTGATGCGGAAAACCCTAGCACACTCAACAGAGAGGTCCCACCCGTAAGACTTCAGCAGCTTTATATCTTGTTCGGCATCTAATGATTCTATGTACTTCAGGGTTTCGGTGCTGAATGCCTGCCGTGATTGGGGCCAATACAGCCACTCAAATGTGCAATCTTCCAACTGCAGTATAAACATCAGTTAGTTGCGTGAATTTAAAACAATTTCCTTTTATTTGCATAAAGGAGTAAAATTGTAGGTGCTAGAACATCCCTCTGGAGGTTTTCAATGATAAGTTTGGTTTCTAATGGAATTAACATAGTACCATGCTGAAATTATGTCCTAGATTATCCGTGACATGGACCGAAACTGTTAATTCCCCGAAAAAAAAAATCCAGTTAGATGTACTTACACTTTCAGGCAAGCAGTAGCCATGGTCAATCGGAACTAACCCGAAACCTGCTTCATCTCCTTCTTTCCTAACCAACAAAATATTACCCGAATGGCGATCTGCATTAGCGAGTCTCATATCCAAAACAGCTATCTTATGCACTTCCTCTACAGGAAACAAACCAGGCCCAATATCCTCACAACTTCCCGAGTTCTTCACAAACATTTGCAAAGACCCAATTTTTGACTTGCCACCGCTACTAAACCCCACATTGGCACATCGTACAAGAGTCGTGGGTGGCACCCCAGCAAACCCTAGCCCTAATTGGTCTCCAAAAGGGTGATCAAGTAAATAAGCTGCCACCTCTCTTAAAGCACCTTCACCTACACGTGTGCCTTTCTTTAACCCCTCTCCGTCTTTGGATAAGGGAAGGCCTCGTGGATTGTTCTTGGCCATTGGTTCTTCATCCATCGGCTTAAAGATCGCGACATACTCATGACCTGAACTGTCTTTCATAAAATAAGCACCGCCTGTTCCTTCAGCCGACAAAACAGGTTCATTTCCATTTTCCAACCCATTATATGTAGCCTGAATCATGTCAGTAACCAGAGGTGATTTGATGTTTGGATCTACCAAAATAGGTTCAACCAAAGCAGGTTCAGATTCAACCTGTTCTGGTACCACAGCTGAGAGTTCAAAATCCCTCTCAACAGGCTTGGTCGATACCTTCACAGATTTACGTACCAATAGATGCATAACAGCCTCAGTTTTTGGGCAAACGTCAGTCACCAATTTGTCATCATCCAATTCTTCTCCATCAATGACAAGTCTATGATTATCCGCATCATTCAAACCCTCAAATTGACTCAATATTTGGTGCTTTATGTAACGAATGCTTCGATTTCTCTCCACTTGACATTGGAGCTCCCTCCCAGAGAATGTCTTCACCGTAATTGCACGCAACTCGGAAACACGGATTACAAGATGCAGAAAGTCACCATCTGACACACCATACTCACTGACGAGACAGTTTTTACGTGCCAATTCACGGCCATCAAAGATTAATTTCTGGTTTTTCACAAAGAGGCCATTGTATTTCTGGATGCGGAGCTTAATAGATGCAATTGAATCAGATTCAAGGACCCGCAGAGGGATAATGCGTACACCAGGTACAGTGAGGAAAATCAAGATGGATTCGGGACAGTTTGACCCGTAACAACCAGGCCCAATGGTGGATCGGCTTGGGTCCATTGGCATGGGACTCAGAGTTAAACCTGAAGATGACATTTTTAGATTTTGAAATGGGAAGCAATTTCTCAGAGATTTTCCTTTTCTTTGGGAAAGCCCCAGGAAAAGGGGAAACTAAAATTTGAAGCTTTTCTACTAAATTGCTGAAGCCATCTTGAAGAAAATGTGATTCTCCTTCAAATTAATAGGAGAACCAAGACCTGAAAATAGAAAATCTTTAAGTTAATATTTAGTTTTTGCTATCTAAAGATCAAAGGCACAAAGCAATTGTCGCTGCAACATTAAATATCAGTCAATTAGGCAAGATGAGAGAATATCTTTTTTTCAAAAATGGCGCAATTAATAGATATATGATCAGAAATCAATCGAAGCAAGAATTTCAGTAAAGAAATTAGTAGATGAATAATAAAAAATCCATAACCCCAGTAATACTTCTTCAAATATTCTTAATCGAAATTTCCATCTAAAATTAAACGTAAGCTTCAAGAAAACCAGTTGCCTAAATTTGATTGCTTACCTAGAATTGAACAATTAAGGAAAAAACCAAAAACAAAAGGATCTCACCTTCAAGAGGTAACCTCGGAAAATAAACAAAGGCTGGAATGAGGGATTAGAATTCTTCTTCGATCGAATTTCTCATTTGCTTCTTCTGTTTACGAGTCTAGAACTTTCTATCATTTCAGAAGGGGATTAATGGACTAGATCTGTTAATTTTATAAGCGTCGACCATAGTCCAATTGGGGATTTTGGGTTTAACGGCGTTTGCTACAAAAGTCCAATTCTCAACTAATTGAATTGGTGAATGACTAAAATGCCCTTTATCAGTAATTGCTAAAAATAGGACCGAGTAAATTTCGTGTTTTTTTTTTCTATTAAACTGTATTTGAGATAAGATTTAATTTGTTAATAATGACAGTTGTATTGAATGAATTAAATTTTTAATGGAAAACCTTTACGAACTTTTAGGATTTTGTTATTTTTTTTCCGATGAAAAACACAAACTAATAGTGCAAACAGATTAAAAGAGTGTTTTTGATCTTTAAAAATACAAACAATAGACATTTGTTTTTTTAAAATTTCATGGGTTTGTATTTGCTTCCATGTGAAAGGTGAAGGTTTTATATTGCTATAAATTATACTAACAATTTATTGACACCCATAACAAATAATTAGATAGTTATTGAAAATAAAATAAAATTGTAGGTGTTCTTCTATAATCTAGATAAATTGCATATGCATATTGTAAAATGGTCATCCATTACTTCATTTGAAAAATTAACAAGTTAGCTTTATAGGCATTTGATTGAAGACCAAATGATTTGAATTTGATTCCAATCAATTATTCTAGTAGTTGTGACAGTCATCACCAATTTTTTGAAATTGTATTATTTAAGCATAACAAGATGACTAATTTTTTCGTTAAATTTTAATTTAGAATTTGCATTTTTAGATTTAATATACATGACTGTGATGATTAAGCTAAGATATAAGCTTAAATATTTGAATTGTAGTACCATAACTCAAATAAGCAATTTAGGCAACAAAGAATAAAATTTAATATTTTGCATGCATTACAATAATTGCTACAAGCTTTAAAATAACCATGTATATGATGGTCAATATTTCATACATTTCACATTTGACATTTTATCTGTAAATTATATTTATTATTAGTGTGAAATATTTGTTTTCTTACGGGGTACATAATGAATCATATATTAAAATAAATAAGGATACAAATTTAATATTAAATCAAGACACATACAGATACCAATATAACTTAAATATCAAATAAAATCTGCTTAGATGTCAGACAATGCGT